>JALMQS010000385.1:26163-169528 GCA_024734495.1 Forficula auricularia
TACTTTAATTAAAACGTCACTATTTTACAATCAGTAATGTAGGGGACCTCAAAATGTGATTGCGCTTGGGGTTTTCAAAATGCTTGATCCGCCACTGACTATAATAACATATATTTTACTTTCCAATGATACTAAGCGTAAACGCGTAAACCTATAAATCAAAGCGAAAAAAAAAAAATTAAAATTAAACATTTATTTTTTCAGTTAACAAAATATTTTTCAAAGTTTTTTTTCTAACATAACCCCATAAAACAAATGTCACGGTCTGGTCCGGGGTACCCAGGGCCGGATTAAGGAGCAAGCGGTCGCTTGGGGTGCCGAAGAAAAAAGGCACTGGCCCGCCGGCAAAGTCTTCATCGTTTTTTTGAACTTGGACTTGGACGCCTTCAGAGTAAAAATTGAGGCGTCCTTCTATATTAAACATATATAATGGAAAAGAAGAAAATTAAATTAATCTACGATGTCGCATTTTTCATATTTTTACTTCCAGGGCTCATTGCCGAATCGTGTGTGTGTGGGGGGGGGGGGGGGGGGAGCACAATGAAAGGAATTGGCGTCCTCTCAGTAAAGAACAAAAGCGAGAATAGCGAGCTTAAGGACCGAATGCATGATATGGTGAATAAATTGAATGACATCGACCAGGGCTCCAAGAGTTGTAATATAGAGCTTCAAAATATTCCTTTTAATAAAAACGAAAACCTTATTAAGATCGTGCAGAGGGTCGGAAAGCTCGTAAGTGTGGATATACCATCAAATTGCATCCGAGCCGTTCATCGTGTGGCTGCGGCCGCCGCGTCTCAGTCGGATCGACCCAAGAACGTGGTGCTGCAGGTGGCTACACGTCGCCTGCGCGACGAGCTGCTGCACGCTGCGAGGGTGCGCCGGACTCTATCCACTGACCAAATAGGGATTCAAACTACACCGCCTCGCAGATTCTATGTGAACGAGCATCTCAATTTGGCGAACAAGATATTGTATAGTAAGGCAAGAAAAACCGTGACGGATAAATCATATAAGTATGTTTGGGTTAAGAACTCGTCTATTTTCGTTCGAAAGACAGATACATCTAAAATTATTCGAATTAGTGAGGACAGTGATTTGCTTAAGATATTGTGAATTTTTGAGTTGTATTTTTTGACACGAAGTGCTGTTTTTTCTCTTTTTTTTTGTTTTTGTGATGAACGATGCCTTCAATAGATGTTGTCTTGTGTGTGTTCATTGTATTTTGGAGTTGCCTTGCGATATGGCTCATCCCTTTGTGCTTATGTTAATTGTTTTTTGCTGTGTTATGGGCCTTATTGAACATTGCATCTGTGTGGATGTGGATTATGGTATTGAGTATTGTACTTCGAATGTGAATTGTGATGTGTTTCGGTTTTCATTGCTGTGCCCTTGCATTTTGTTGGCTTTGGGAGGTGAATTAGTTATGATAGCTGCGCGTTATGTTGAAATTATTGTTTCTGTAACTTGTTTCCTTATATACACGGTGAAATCCTTAAATATTTATTATCAGAATTGTCGAAGTATAAGAAATAGGCTTCTTGACCTGCGTTTGGGTCTGCTAAATTCAAATTATGACGTGATTGTGTTGACGGAGACTTGGCTCAGGGCTGGCATATGTGATAATTAGAGAGCGCAAAAAAAGGCACTTTTTTTTGGAAAAAAGGCACCTAAAAAGGCACGATTTGTAGCAAAAAAAGGCTCTAAAAAAGGCAGATAGCGCCAAAAAAGGCTGTTTTTGGGGGGGGGGGAAAGGCGCTTAAAAAGAGTCGATTTAAAAAACAAAACAAAAAAAAACGTCAATATAAATGTTAGAAAGGATATAAATATAATATAAATGATAAATTTTTATTAAACAATATAATCAAACAAAGAACCACAGAAAAGACATTTTATTTAAAAATATAATATTCTTACATTTTCTATAAATCAAAATAAACATAATTTACTTAGTATCTGTTAATTCTTCTTTCTCTAATGTGACATTTTGTCTATTCAGATAGAAATTGCTTACAAAGTACATTTCAAGATTTTGAATCGTAAAATTCGTTCGGCGATCTGTCAGAATATTTTTATAAATAGAAAATGATCTCTCAACATCACAAGATGTGAGAGGTGCAAATTTGAGAGCCGTAATTTCACTTGGTTTCAATTTATTTGTTACCAAGTTGTTCGGCTCAATAATAGAACCATTGAGTATCTGGTATGCTTGCCTCATAAAATCTAGACCCAGATTATTTTCCAACACCTTGGAAATCTTTGTTTTAACAATTTCTGCGCGGGGTCCAACACTTTCATCAATTTTTTTCACACCATCTAAGATGAAAAGTGATTCATGCAAGCTTAAGTTGGGATTTTCAAGTTCTTTCAACTTAGTGGCGAGGAACCCGAAGTTAGATGAAACACAAATTAAATCAAGTGGAAGCTTGTAACTTATTATCAGCCTGCGAGCTGTTTCTACACAAAGAGCATCATCTTCTTCATTAATCATTTCAATTACCTGCAGATAAAAAAATTAAACAAATTAATTAATTAACAAATAAGAAAACTAAAAATAGAAAAATTCAAGTTCAATTTTAAAAATATTTATCGTACATGCTTTCATTTTTCAAAATTATGTGCGTGAAATATTGCAGCACTAATCCAGGTTCCAAATCTTGTTTCAACTGGTTCAGGGGGAAGAGGAAGATCTGGATAAAGTTCCTTGTATCTACTCACGCGAGCTGGGCTCTTTAAAAATACCTGAAATTTTACACCAAAAATTTTGTTTTAATTTTATATTTTAAAAATGTTCATATTACCTATTTTATTGTTGCTATCCATTTGTTAACAATTGGAAACTGCATGCGTATTGTTTCACAGACGCGATGTAGAGCATGAACAATACATGTTACGTGAGTCAGCTTTAAATAAAAGACTTTCAATATTTTTGCTGCTGATTTCATATAAGAGGCAGCGTCGGTAACAAGAAGGAGCAATCGATCCCGAGCTGAATTATTTCCAAACAACTCAACTACAAAAATAAATAGCAATTTATAATTCTACGGCCTTGATCTAAAGATTATACATTTAAAAAAGGGCATACAAAGACATTCATCCAAGCAACGTGAAATTGTCTCACTGTTAGTTTTTTCCAAATGCTTAACTGAAATTAAATAAGGCGGAGAAGCTTTGTCTTCGAGTAATTGTCCAACTAGAACGTTGCAAATATATCGTCCTTCCCTATCTGTGGTTTCATCCACTATAGCATAAATCGGACATGATTCCAAATTTTCCCTTATATTCTCTTTAGCCTGAAGAAGAAAATTATAAATATAAATTATTCAATTAGAATGAAATACTCCGAATGTACAATGCTGGCTAATCATTATACTAATCTTAAACACAATTTTGACTTTTCTAATCCAAAAGTTTTAGACAAAGAACAAAATTGAGAAAAAAACATTGATTTTAAGAATGATCGAAATTTTAAATAACAAAAATTCTAGTCCAAATGATATTATATATTTATATGTTAATACATATTTTTAATGTTTACTTTTTAATAGATGTTTGGATGAGGGAACTATGCCTATTGGTTGGAAAAGAGCGTTAGTTATTCCTGTTTATAAAGGGGGAGATAAGAGCTTAGCTTGTAATTATAGGCCAGTGAGTTTAACAAGTCTGGTGGGCAAAATTTTAGAGAGGTTGGTAGACTCTCATATCCGCTCGTATTTGGAAGGGCAAGGATGGTTCTATCATAGGCAACATGGTTTTAGAAAAAATTATTCCTGTAATTCTCAATTAGTTTCTTTTATTCAGGAATTACAGGAAGCTTTAGATAAAAGTCAGTGTGTAGATGCAGTATTTTTGGACTTTGCCAAGGCTTTCGATAAAGTCAGTCATAAAATTATTTTAGAAAAATTAAACTCGTCAGGGTTGTCTGTTAAGTTAATTAAATTTATTCGGTGTTTTCTTAGGGATAGAACTCAAATTGTAAAAGTGGGTAATGGTCTGTCTGATAGAGTAGATGTCACGTCTGGGGTGATTCAAGGTAGTGTTCTGGGTCCTCTTCTTTTTCTTATATATGTAAATGATTTGCCTTCTATCGTGCAATCATCTATTAGGCTTTTCGCGGATGATTGTGTCGTATATAGAGTAATTGATAATGATTGTGATAGCCTTACTTTACAGAATGACCTGGATCAAATTGAAGGATGGTGTAGATCCAATTCAATGGAACTAAACCATTCCAAGTCAAATTTGGTTAGATTTAGTACTAGAAATCTGGTTAGTCCTCAAAATTATTACATTGGTGGAAATATTATCAATGAATCTAAATTTTATAAATATTTAGGCATACATATTCAGGCAAATTTAAAGTGGGATATGCATATTAGTTATATAGTCAATAAGGCTTATAGGAAATTGGGGATGTTTGGTAGAATTTTGAAGGGTACATCTAGAGAAGTTAAGTCAAAAGTTTATTTAACTTATGTAAGACCTAATTTAGAGTATTGTTCTGTGGTTTGGGACAAACATCCACAACGATTAGAGAGAAAAATTGATATGGTACAAAGGAGGGCGGCTAGATTTGTTTTTGGTAAATTTGATAGGTTTAGTAGTGTCACTTCAATGATTAATGAATTAGGATGGTCTAGCTTATTGGAGAGAAGGGAATGGGCTAAATTGAAAGTGATTTTCAAAGCCTATGAGGGTTTTAGGAGTTGGGAGGAAATAACGAATAGATTTCAGGAACCAAATTATTTAGGTAGAGCTGATCATAGAAAAAAGATTCGTAAGCCAAGATTCTTGAAAAATATCGGTTTACATTCAATTGTAGGATCTGGCATTGATTTGTGGAACAATCTGTCTGTTACTACTTGGGATTATAGTCCTCTGCCCCCTATGATTAAATCAATTATAAATTTTGTCAAGTCCTAATGTCCTAGAGTTGTGCAAAATTTTATTTAGTTCTCACAAGCAGAGATTAGGTGAGGTAGAGAAAGGTCATACCATCCTTGTTAAGGTTTTGACCAGGTTTCCTTAACAACTTATGGCAAATGCCGGGATGGCTAATGCGTCGCTTGCTCCTGGTATCGGGTTTTTGCGCGGAATTTTTAAATTACTTTTTGTTTTTTGATGGAAATCTATGGTCATGTTATTTGTTATTTATTAATGAGCATACATTTCTATTTTTTTATTTTTTATTTTTTTTTTTACTTGTTTATTATTTTTTAAATTGTTGTAATTAATTTGTATTGATGTTTATTAATGTATTGTAGCTAGATTGTATTGATGTTTGGAGGACCTAGCCACCGAGGACTTGTGCCTCTAAGCAGGTCGAGGAATAAAGATTTATTTATTTATTTATTTTAAGATAATCAAATTTAATATTTCACTTACTTCTGCATATATTTTTGGGAGGTAAGTGCAGCGAAGTGAAGTCTCTGATGGCAATTCCATATTTAAATATTTTCCAATAAATCTTTTGAAAGAAGTATGTTTTATTTTTTTCATTGGGATATTGAGGGCAGTCAAAAGTTAACAGAGGTCTATTACGAATTCATCCCTTTTGGAATCAAGTTTCAATGTTGATTGTTTTGAACAAGTTTTCAAATTTTCGTTGCTTTTATGACGAGAAGAAACTAAATGTTGATTAACATGAGACTTTCTATCCGATGATATCTTGAGAAAAAATAAATTTTAAAGCCCCAAAGCCATATGTAGCTACTAGCCAGATAATTAAAATAAAAAATGTCTTACCATAGTATCACAGGCGTTACAATAAAGAATATTACCATTCTTAATACTTAAAGATTTAGATAATTTATCATATTCTTTTATTTTTATAAACGAATGCCACTTTGACTTAGCCTTAAACATTTTAATTTCATATCTTATACAAGTTAATACAAATTATCTAAAACAGAAATACTAAATCAAATAAGAAAATAGGTTTATAAAAGAACTACGGCTTCCGAGAGGTTTGAAACTAGGTAATAGTTTTATAATGTGTTGGAATTCTCGCTCAAGAGTGGATAGGAACCATAGATAAAGTAGATATAGATGGGGAACTCGGGCCTGCTCTATTGAACTTCTTATTTTTGCCGTTCCCACCGATCGCTAGTATCGCAAACACACCTATACACATTCAGAGAAGCAGAAAAAATATACAAAGGGTGGCATAAACAATCACTAAGAGAATTTTTTTATTAGAAAAAACAAAATGAAAAATCGCAAAAAAATGAAAAAATCTCAAAAAAATTAAAAAATTAAAAAAATTAAAAAAAAATGGCAAAAAAGGCACCATAAAAGGCATTTTTTTTTCAAAAAAGGCGCGGATTTGAAAAAAAGCCAAAAAAGGCGGTAAAAGGCATTTTTTAAAATCTACAAATGTGATTGATTTTTTTAGATCGGTGGACATATCAAAAAAAAACTTGAAAAGGCTCAAAATTGAAAAAAGGCAAATGCCTTTTTTTGCGCTCTCTAGTGATAATGAGATAGCTGATGACAGATATTATGTTTATAGAAGAGATCGATGTTCATCTACATCTACCAAAAAGGACGGTGGTGGGGTTTTGATTGCGATTAAGAAGAATATTTGCTCTTACATGCAATGCGATTGGGAGAGCCCGCGTGTAGAGGAGATCATATTGTTACTACCTTCAGTAGGACATGGTGTCATACTTGTTGCAAGTTACATTCCCCCTCACTCAGGTCCAGATACTTATGATGTACATTTTAATAAGTTATATGACATCGCTCCGGATTATGTGAATCACAATTTCATTCTAATGGGTGACTACAATCAGCCAGGCATTCGTTGGTGGCCTGATGGTGATCAAAACTTGGATTGTGGCTCTATTAACGCGCCATACTTTATAACAAACATAATGTCGTTTTTAAATCTTAAACAATGCAACTCAATCAAAAATGTTAATGATCGTCTGCTGGATTTGGTGTTTACTGATTCGAACTGCGATGACGCATTGTGCACCTCATCACTCATCAACATTGACCCTCAACATCCACCACTTGTTTGTGAGTTTCATATTCCGCGGAACCAGAGTACGATCGGTAGTAATAAAGTAATTAAATATAACCTTAGGAAGGCTGACTATTCACAGATAAATGCAAAACTTGCGAGTATTGATTGGTGTCAGAGCTTAGATAATCTTGGCACACGGCAGGCGGTGGACTTCTTCTATACAAACTTGTACCGTATATTGGACACCTACGTGCCCCCACTAAAGCTTGGGTCACGTAGATATCCCAGTTGGTTTTCTCAGGACTTAAAGATGCAATTGAATAAGAAATATACATTTTGGAAACGCTGGAAAATATACGGCAGTAGATCTGACTATGACAGATTTTCATGGGCTCGTGCTAAGCTAAAGAAATTGATAATCAGTTGTTATGATAAATATATTTTGCATGTCGAACAATCGACTACCCATAACATCAAATCTTTCTGGAAGTTCACTCACTGTTTAAAAAACAGCAAAACCGGTTACCCCTCTTCCATGAAACTGCGTGTTGATTCATCTAGCGATCCTGCTGAAATTTGTAAAATGTTTTCTAACTATTTTGTGTCGGTTTTTGAGCCCACGTCGGATCGAGCATATGGTGTTGATGATGATGATAACTTGATGGATTGCGTGGATCTTGCTAATGTGTGTGTTTCAAGTATGGTCTTGTCCTGTAGTGACGTTAGGAGAGCATTGAGGTCAGTTGACGTTAACAAGGGAGCGGGTCCTGATGGAATTACTCCCTTCTTTCTAAGAAACGTCTCTGACGTATCGTGTAGGCCTTTCACTATTATTTATAATAAAAGTCTGTCTGAAGGCTTTGTGCCACTTGTCTGGAAAACGACCAATATTAAAATAAATTATTTTAGGTTAAAAATAAAATAAAATGAGAGAGTCTTCTGTTTTTTAAATAAAATAATTTTCTAATTAAAAAATTATTTTATTTAAAAAACAGAAGACTCTCTCATTTTATTTTATTTTTAACCTAAAATAAAACAATTCTGTTACCATCGACAGTGAAATCTTTTATTCAACTAATAATAAATTATTTATTTATCCAACCCCTTGCATTTATTTATATATATAGTTATCTTATAAGAGATATTTATGGTATCTTTTCTTTCTTTATTTATTGTTTTTCAATAAAATAGATAAATAATTTATCCCATAAAATAAATTATTTATTTTTCTACCCCCTTGCATTTGTTTGTATATAATTATATATATATCGAAGATAGAAAATCTATTGTGATAATGTTTCATCAACCGTGCTTGAACACATTACATTCCCTTACTTTCAAGTAAAAGTATATATTTAAATAGTCTATGTATTTAATAATTGTTTATGAAACTTACATAACAATTGTTACTTATATTTATTTATTGTTTCATATGACAATTCATTACTGATATCCTTTCAGTTTATTTATTGTTTCATATGACAATCTTCACCGATATCCATTCAGTTTATTTTATTGTAAATTTATACATTATTTCAAACCGTTAATTTATTTTATATGTATATTTTGACTAAATAGAGACATACTCTATCAACCTACTTGTGCTAGTATTATTATTCGAGCCTATACACTTTCTTTTCAGACATCTTGAATCAAAAGCAACAATCGAGCCTTTGGTAACAGTCCCCAAAGAAATTTCTCTTACTTGCGAGAGAGGTCAGCACAACGCAAAAATAGTAAAGACCTATGGAAAAATTTAATAAAAATAATAATCATCATCATCATCATCGAGTATACAGTCCTAAGACTGGTTTGATGCAACAATCCGTCTCCACACGACTCTGTCCCCCGCCAGCTGTTTGACCTCTCTAAATGTCTGGCATCCCATATCCTTAATTATTTGGTTGAAATATTCTAATCTGGGTCTTCCCCTTCCCCTTTTCTTTCCCACCTCCCCCTCCAAGATATCCCTAAGCAGTCCCCCATGTCTCAGTGTGTGCCCCATCATCTGACCTCTTCTCTTCTTCAGACTCTTCCACAAGGTTCTTTTTTCTTCGATTCTTCCAAGAACTTCTTCATTTGTAATTTTATCCATCCATTTGATATTCATCATTCTTCTGTAGCTTCGAAAGCCTCTAATCTCTTTCTCTCCGCTTTTCTAATTGTCCAGGTTTCACACCCGTACATGGCTATGCTCCATACATGTCTTCAATAGCAACTTCCTGTTTTCTAAGCTGATTGAGGAGGAGCATAGTAGTTTTTGTTTTGAATTAAACCCCATTTTTGCTTGGGCAATTCTTGATTTAATTTCCTCCCATCCCATGTTATTTTACTTCCTAGGTAGCGGTAGAATTCCTTAACTCCTAGGTTTTCTTGGTTAATTTTGATGCATTCCTGTCTCGTTTGTTCTTTTTTTGTACATACTAGGATAGTCTAAGAGAGAGAATTGCTTCTCGGGTGCCTCTGTTTCTTCTAAAGCCGAACTGGGCTTCCCCCAGATTTTCTTCAACTCTTTGTTATATTCTTCTTTGGATTATTTTGGTTAGGATTTTGGAGGCATGTGAGGTTAGGCTAATGGTCCTGAAATTTTCTCATTTATCCGCGACTGTCTTTTTGGGAAGTGTGACTATTTTGTTTTTTGGAAATCTTTTGGGATGATTCCCAATGTAAAGATTTTGCTAATTAGTTCAAAAAGTTTGTCACGAGCCTTTTCTCCAGAGTTCTTTAGGATTTTAGCTTGTATATTGTCTATTCCGGCAGCTCTATTATTTTTTAGTTCCTTCAAAGCTGTCTCGAATTCTGACCTGAGTATGGGGTCTCCTAATTCGTTTTCGTCCACAGATTCTTCTTCTTCAATTGGGTTCATTGTTTTTTCTTCTCCATAGAGTTTTTCAAGGTATTCCTTCCATCTATTTGCCTGTTCGTTTTCGTTTAGAATAATGTGGCCTCCTTCATCTCTTATATTCTTGCTTTTTGGCTTGTTTTCTTGAAAATTTCTTTTTATTGCTCTATAGGCTACATCAATTTTTCCCAATACTAGATTTTCGTTGACTTCTTTACATTTTTCTTGAATCATTTTTTCTTTTGCTTTTCTACATTCTCTTATAACTTTCCATCTTAATTTTTTATATGTTTCTTTCCCTTCTTCGTCTTTTCTGTTCTTAAATTTTCTTCGTTCGTCAATCAGTTGCAGTATTTCGTCTGTTCCCCATGGCTTTTTAATTTCGTTTTTCTTTGATTTAAGGACTTCGTTGGCTGTTTCGGTCAGGCTTGATTTCATATCATTCCATTCTTGTTCGATTTCTTCTTCTTTATTATTTGTTATTAAAAAATAATCAGGATACTTAATCCATATAACCGGGTTGTCCGTAACAGATTTCATTATTTAAATTTGTAATTCATACATTCAAAATCAAATAATTAGACAATTAATCGTCTTACTTAAGGTAAGTACTTTTAATTACATTTCACTACTTCATCACTCTGTTGCAATTTAATAATGGCGATTTTAGAAAATTATATCTTCACTATAAATATTCACAATATTTGTTTCCTCCTGCCCGAATTAATTTTCTTTGAGCCGACGCTTGTCTTCGATTGGCTCCAGGCACTCCCCACTCTTTACCAAATGGGTGTGGCCTAATCGAATTCTCGGCCAATAGAAACTCCAGGAATCTCCTGGGGGAAAAATCAACACGCCCTGGTATACCCTGGATCCATTCGTTTCGACTCATACAAAAAAAAAAAAAAAAAAATACTATTTGTCTTGGTAATTTTTTTCTCCCAGTTTTAGAAAATCAATCCAGGACATTCGAGGAAAGTTCCACGTCACAACCCTCCACAGTGAAGATAATTAAGTAGCTTATTAGCTAGCTAGCAACTTTAGTAACTAATGGCCGTTTGTATGTCGCAAAGTAAATGCTTTTTAACACTAACCAAAGGTAGATGGTAAATGGAGGGGATGGGATGGCCAATCAGATGACAGGAACTTTCAGTGCCTGTCATCTGATTGGCCATCCTAGTCCCTCCATTTACCATCTACCCTTGGTTAGTGGTAAAAAGCATTTACTTTGCGACATACAACCGGCCCTAAGACCTATGGGAAAACTTTATTACAAATTTCCAAACTAAATTTAGGATATTCTTTCCAAATGTGAATCCTATCAATAAATTTTACCATTTAAATCATTATGTTGAGTTTATACAATGAGTTGGACCTGCGGTTAATTATTGGCGCATGCGATACTAAGCCCAACATGGTGCAGTAAAGATTCGTGCTCATAATTTAAAAAAATAAAACCGACTTCAAAAAATTAAATGCAACAAATAAAATAATAAGAACTTAAAAATAAAATAAAATACACTAAAAGATATAAAATAATTATCTTATTTAGTTACAACTAAACGACGAAATATTAACATGAAATTACTTTTTGAAGTCGGTGCCAAACAAACTATACATATAAGCGAGCGTGTCCGCCAAATGTACTAAGTAGGATCCGTCGAGTGCAATTCATATAATGTATATGTTTGGCACCGACTTCAAAAAGTAATTTCATGTTAATATTTCGTCGTTTAGTTCTAACTAAATAAGATAATTATTTTATACCTTTTAGTGTATTTTATTTTATTTTTAAGTTCTTATTATTTTATTTGCTGCATTTAATTTTTTTGAAGTGGGTTTTATTTTTTTATAAAAATATTTTTATTTTTCTCTTTTTAGTGATGGTTATTAATAGAGACTTATATAATACCTTGCATGCATCTGGTAAGAGAAAGCGTCGGGCGAATGAATCAGAAAATGATAATAAACTTCAATTCATAAATATAGAAATTCTCTCGAAAGGTTTGCGGGTTTTAAATGAATGTTTTAAGATTTTATATATTATAATTTCGATTATTTGGTGATAAGAATTGGAGATTTACGTTATTTCGTCATTGATTATATCTTCAAAACTTGACTTGATTAATATGGCACAACCCTTAAGGTACCCTCTTTCCAATAAAAAAAGAATCCATTAAAATCGGTTCATAAATAGAAGTTATGCCTGAACAAACATATCAAAAAAGGTCCAATACGAATAAAAAAACCGGACCAATCGGGTACTAGACTGAACCCAATGCAAAAAATCATCAAAATCGTTTCATAATTGGCGGAGATATGAGGTAACATAGACACACACAAAAAAATTCAGTCGAATAGAGAACACTCCTCCTTTTTGAAGTCGGTTAAAAATGTCCACAACTATAAAAATATATCTAAAACTTTGATACGAGTATGTCAATGTGAGCAAAGTGCCAAGTGGGGTGGAAAAGATGTAAAACTCAATCGATTCATGACCACAAATGGACACACTGAATTAGTGAGGGATACTTCTTCTAAATATGCTCTTTATCATTTAGATTTTATTGGTACAGATGAAGTATGCTGTTGTAATTCCGAAAGAGTGAATGGAGTAGAATTTCGAGTGGGTTTATTTGTATGTGTAAAAGCTTCAAATTTTCAAGAAGATTTGCCGTCCCATTTTTTTTTCGTTTTTTTTTTCATAGGTATTAGACCTTTTTTATTAGGTTTGTTTAGACCTAACCTCATTGTTTATGAACCGATTTCGATGGTTCTTTTTTTATCCGAAAGGGGGTGTCTTAGGGATGGTGTCATATTAATTTGGTCAAGTTCTGATGATATGATCACTATTAATAACATCACTAATAAAAAAATAAAAATAAAAATAATTTTTAAGAAAAAATAAAAACCGATTTTAAAAAATTAAATGCAACAAATAAAATACACTAAAAGGTATAAAATAATTATTATCTTATTTATTTACAACTAAACGACGAAATATTAACATGAAATTACTTTTTGAAGTTGGTGCCAAACATATACCTTTTATGAATCGCACTCGCCGGATCTTAATTAGTACGTTTGGCGGGTACGCTCGCTTATAGGTATAGTTTGTTTGGTACCGACTTCAAAAAGTAATTTCATGTTAATATTTCGTCGTTTAGTTGTGACTAAATAAGATAATAATTATTTTATACCTTTTAGTGTATTTTATTTGTTGCATTTAATTTTTTGAAGTCGGTTTTATTTTTTAACTTCAGCGTGTGAAACAATAGAATTTTTGATGAAAATCTCAATGCATATCATATTGCACTTAATGGTGGTGGCGATAATTCTGATAATTTTGTAGCATGCATTGATCTAGCTTATTTCAAACCGAAGGGTGAACCGCGATTGGAATTAGGTGTACACGGTCTTTTGAATTATTTGGAATTACTTTGGAATTCATTAGATAATCTATTGTCATCTACTTGGAAATGAAAGTGGAAGTGGAAGTAGGTGTACACGATTTTAGATCCCGGTTCACCCCTCGTTTCAAACCAATCTGCTGTTGGACTAAGCAGAATTCAAATAACTTGTACGTTAGTCTTCATCATAACATAATATGACTATTTATCCAGGAAAATTTATCGATATTAGCTGGATTTTATAAAGTTTTACTTAACTCTGCTTTTTCCAGTTGAATTTTTAACAATAATTAACAATTATTTTACATTTTAATATTTGAATTCTATAGATGAACTTATTGAGCTGCATTTCTGGAACTAACTAATGAAGATTTTACTGAAATAAAAATTAAAATGGGACCCAAAAAACATTTACTTTCATTAATAAAATCAATAAATATAAAAAATAATATGACGTCTCAGATATATAATGTTCACGAAAATGGATTGGTGTCAAAAACATCAGAAGATATTTTCAATTTATCTTCTGAAACAAATTCGGATTCGGCTTCTAAAATTTATCAATTCCTCAAACTCAACTATCTTTTTTAAATCTCCTGTTTTACCAGAAACTTTTTCAGTAAATTTTTTTTAATTGACGTTGTATTACAAAAACTAATAATACAAAATATAAAATCCATCTGAATTTATTTTACAGCGATATGGAACTGTTGAAAACACTCTAAAAAATCATCCTCAGGGAAAAATTATTTTTCAAAGCATTCGTAGATTATGCACTGAAGAAGACAGGAAATATTTAGTAAGAATTATTGTTGCTAAGTTAGTAAAAACTCATAACGACAGTTGGTAAAATATCCTTTATATTCTAATATAATTCCTCAATAATTGTTATTTTATTCTTTGAAAATACTATCACTAAAAATAATTTCGGGTCTTTAATTCATTTAGCTATCCACCAAAAGAAGCAAAAATTGCTCTTGCGAAAGCAGATGTTGAGGAATTTCCGAAATTAAAAAAGATGTCAAGCAAACTTGTGGATACATAAGTTGGATAACGATTGAATTTAATGTAGGTAAGAAGTTGTATGGGGTGTGTGGGGTTACGCTGGAGAGGTAGTACCTTTTATCATTGACGGCCACATCGAGTGTCATCGACAGGAGATGGTCAGTGATAACTGGTCCTCACAGGGTACCCAGCTCTCACTATTGGCTCCTCGTGCCACACCCCGGGCAACTGCATTGGTCTGCAGGCTAAACATAGTGAGGGTAGCCAGATATGGCGAAACTGTAGCGTCTGTACTCCATGTTAGGGGCGGCTACAAACAGCGTCTGTTACCCATGTCAGGGTCGGCTGAACTTAAACCGAGGAAGGCAAAGGGAAACCACTTCGGTAAAATATGATCCCATGAACACCTTATGGCTCCTGTTGTGGTTAAATGTTCCGGATTAAGACCTCCGATCGGATCTCCGGGGAGGTCAGCTGTGACGAGAGCAATAAGAAAACCAGTGAGAATTGGAACGTGGAACGTGAGAGGGCTGCTGCAGCCGGGGAAGTTGCAGATGGTTGAGATGGAGATGCAACGCGTCGGCGTCTCTCTTGTGGGATTATGTGAGACCCATTGGAAGGGCAGAGGACATTTCAGTGACTCAAGTGGGTCCATGATCTTTTTTCGGGAGAGGACACCCTGTCGAGGAATGGCGTCGCTATTGTGGTGGACCAAGCACTATCTAAATGCGTGATTTCATATAGACCTATAAACAACCGGATCATTTTGTTGAGGATGAACACCACACCTTTCATTTTAAATATTATACAGATCTATTATCTATTATTATCTATTATCTATTCTATATCTTCAACATATATGGAGAATATGTCATGCGGATGGTCTTGGAGGGATGGAATGGTGGCGTCTCTGTGGGGGTGTGAAGTTGACTAACTTGAGATATGCAGATGATACAGCCCTGCTTGCAAACTCGGAAGAAGAATTATTCCAGCTCCTTGGGAGACTTGAAAAAGTAAGCAGAGAGTATGGGCTGGAGATAAATCATGCCAAAACTAAGATCATGATTATCGACCGAGCGAATAACAACATGTCCAACATTAGAAGAATCGATGGCTACGATGTGGTCGATCACTTCATATATCTTGGGTCCATGATAACCAACAAGGGCGGATGTGACGATGAAATCAACAGGCGTGTTCAGATGGGGAGATCTGTGATGACGAAACTAAAAAAAAATTGGCAGGATAACAGCCTAACTATCAACACTAAAAAACTAATAGTTAAATCACTGGTCTTCCTGTCATGTTGTATGCGTCAGAAACATGGACAGTGAAGAAGGTCAACCGCAGAAAAATTGATGCCTTCGAGCTATGGTGCTGGAGGCGAATGTTACGTATTCCCTGGACAGCGCGGCGAACAAACGTCTCGATTCTTAAGCAAGTGCGGGCTGACCAGCGTCTGTCAAGTATTGTGCTCACAAGAGTCATGAGATACTTTGGCCATCTTACTGGTGCCAGTGATGGGTTGGAGCGAATCGTGATCCAGGGAAGAGTTGAGGGTTCACGGAGAAGGGGCAGATCTCCGGCCAGATGGACCGATCATATAAGGGGAGGGGACCGGCGCGAGCTTCCAGGGTGCTTCGACGGTGGCCCGCAATCGTTCCAAATGGAGAGCAGTGATCCGCAAAATAAAATCTGTGGGCGTGTGGAGTCAGTAGGGTCACGTAACTTCTGCAAAGAAGAATGCGACTTCGAAGAAGAAGAAGTTGTATATTATTTTGACCGTAATTCAATTTTTTATAAGGACATTATTTCAATGAACATTCCCGAACAGATCGAGGACTCATCAGAAAATCGACTTATGACCATAAGAAAAACAGACCTTCAAAAAAAAAAAAAAAATATATAAAAGAAAAGAAAAAGGAGTCTCAGAAAAAATTCGATTCACCTAAAGGACCAACTTTACCCAACGACGAAGTTAATCAAATGGTACGTACCCAGATAGCACACCAGGTACATAGTACGTACGGTTTAGGTCCATTTTAGGTACTTACGTCCATGGACATAAAACGGACAACCCATGGACGTACCTTTCACTTCATACACAGTACGTACGCGCAGTACGTTCCATGTATTAACGTATTACAGCCCAAAAAGAGTGCATAAAAGTTTATTCTATATTTTCAAAGATGGTGTGAACGCATAATAAAGAAAATCTGCAAAGTGTTTTTTTTAAACAAAATAATAAATATATTGGTAAAAAATTCCTTTTTATATACATCGCATGGTTATTTTTTTCTTGATTTAATTTGTCCTTAAAATATTTTGATTTTTAATTTAATATTATTTATTTAATTCTTAATTAATGCGAATTAACCATCTAAAAGGTTCAAAAAAACCTCTTTGCCCCGGGTTCGAATCCCTGCTGATTCTTTTGTCTATGATATAAAAATCTTTTCTTCGTTCCCTAATTTAATTTAATACAATATTATTTCAGTTTTTTTTTATTTTTTTTAAATTCCCGCCAGCTCGATGACAGTTTCCCAGTTGTTTTGTCAGGGAGGTTAGTTTTTGGGATAAAACAAATGTGTTTTTAATTTTCTTCACTATATCTTTGATCCATAATTTATCTAATCCTTTTGCTGTCTTGTATTCACCGGTTAATTAATTTCGGTAAGCTGATTAAATCTTCTCACCCACTCTTTGAATATTCAGTCATTTTTCATTTAATATTTATTTTTTAGCTATTTTAATCAGAAGAACTCTCTTAAGCTGTCCAATTTCAAATAAATATCTATATTTGTATTTGAATCTATGTTATTTTAAAAATATAAACAAATATGGAATTGAAGAATACATTTTGTTGACTTGTCCAACATATATCATGTAGACATTATAGTAATTCTGCCTAAAGAAATGTTATGGGTCGAAAATATCCAATTGAAAGGAAATTAGAAGACGACCTTGTAGGTATAAAAGAAATCTGAATTATATTACATTCATACTTTATTTAATTAATAAAGTAAAGGGTGTGTAGTTTCACAGTGAATGAAATAAAGCTCAAAGAGGTTTATACAAACTCAATATATTTAACCTGTAAACTCCTGATGATGACTAATAATCCGAAATATATTGAGTTTGTATAAACCTCATTGAGTTTTATTTCGTTCACTGTGAAACTACACACCCTTTACTTTATTAATTAATATCATGTTTCACCTAAAACCTACACCACTTTCACTAAGTAAAATACTTTATTTAGATAAGTTGAAACTATAGTGATTATCAGATTTTCCAGAAAACTTTTAGAAAATAACCACAGTATTGTTTTGTGATATGTAACCATAATTTTATAAGATTTTTGGAAATTTGATAAATAAATTAAATTCAGAGTTTTATATTAAACAAGTCGGACGTTTCCCCTAAGTTGAAAAAAAAGAAATCGTAAAAAAATAAAAGAATTTTATACATTCTCTATCTAATTGTGATGACACTAAAAGGTGAGACAAATGGGAATCGAGGTATACTCGTCCGTCTATAACAATTCAATGCCCTAAAGAAGGAGAGAAAAAGATCTCCAAAACGTCGGCATTGAATTAAAAATATATTAATCAATTAAGCCTTTCATTTAAACCTATCTATTTCATTTACCAGTCCGTCTTTCAAAATAATTAATTATATATATATATATATATATATATATATATATATATATATATATATATATAAATCATTTAATTCTAAACCTATGTATTTCCATAATAAAATTTTAAATAAATCAGCTACATTTAATTTATCATCAAAATAGTAATAATAAATATTATATGTTGTACTACACCTCAATTTTCAATGATTAATAAAAATATAATTTAATGAAAAACCCGAGTAATTTATTTTTTTATACCCATTTTATTATTAAAATATTTTATTCGTAGCTGATGGAAAAAGGACAATAAAGCACGTATTAGGTAAGAAACCGTACGCCTATAGGCTATTGTAGGGGTGAGGGGGTATAATGGACAAACAGAACGTACACCAAACGTACATGCATGGCAAATAGGATGTACTATGTACATCCATAGAACGTAAAACTGCACCAAACGGACCTAAAAAGGATGCCAAATGCGGACGTAAAATGGACGAACTGGACATATGAGGGACGTACGTTTTGGGGAATCTGGATGTCCTGTGTACGTCCATTATACGTACAGCGGAACAAAAATGGGCATAAAAAGGACGTACATACGTCCGCTCGTGGACGAGCTATGGACGTACATAGTACCAATGTGTGCTATCTGGGTATATCTATATATATATAATTAAGGGTTTTGTCTGTACATTGATCCAAATAACGCCAAATTTTGGTTGCAGACGTTTCAAGCAAAGTTATGAACAAAAACACCCTCAACAGAATTCCTGTCTGTATGTCTGTAGGTTTGCGTGGTTTCCGAAAAGTTGCTCACGATTCACGTAAAAACGGCTCAAGGGATTATTATGTAATTTCATATTTCCATCAGATGTCTTCTAACTTACGTTTTTAGCTATATAACGTTTTGATATTTTGACCCCAAAAGGAGGTTTGGGGGGCGCATGAATGAAAATTATCAAATAACTCCTAACCTATTAACACTACGGCAAATTTAATTATAAGCAAAGTTGTAGGAGATGTTATTTCTAACAACTTTTGTTTAAAAACTTCCCCCCTAAAAAACCACTCAAAGGGAGAGGGTTAAAAATGTAAATTCTTGCCCTTGGAGCAAACTCCACCAAATTTTGTATACATAATCTGTGGGCCTCTAGAGAGCTATGAATGCAAAAACTAACCACCCAAAATGGGGGGAGGGTCAAAAAATTAAAATTCTTGCTCTTGGACCAAACTCAACCAAATTTTGTATACATAATCTGTGGGTCACTAGAAGGCTAGAAATGCAAAAACTGGGTGCGGAGGGTGGGTGCGGGGGGTGGAATAGAGTGGGGTGGGTTAGGGTATGGGGTGTGTGGTAGAATGGAGGGAGTGAGGCGGAGTAGGGTGGAGGGGTGGGGTGCGAGGGGCGAGGCGAGGGGGTGAGGGGAATGGGGTGGGGAGTGAGGTGTGTGGGCTGCGGGGTTGTAGTGCAGGGTTGGTGGAGTAGGGGGTTCAGGTGAGGGTCCAGAGGCGTAGTGGGGTGGTACTGGGGTGGGGGTCCGAGGTGGGTGGTGTGGGGACGGAGGTTTGGTACGGGTGCATGGTGCGGGGGCTGGGAGTGCTGGGTGGGTTTGGGGGGTGGGTGGGTGGGTGTGGGGTTCGTGGGTTGGGGGTCTAAGGGGCGTGCCCCCTGGATTGTAAGAGGGCCGCCGAAGTCGGGCCTTGCAGCTAGTATATCTATACCCGTATAGCACAGAGACCAATATAAAACCCAAATGCAACTTATTTGAATGGTTGAAATGGTTAAAAATGTAAATTCTTGCCCTTGGAGCAAACTCCACCAAATTTTGTATACATAATCTGTGGGCCTCTAGAGAGCTATGAATGCAAAAACTAACCACCAAAATGGGGGGGAGGGTCAAAAAAAAATTAAAATTCTTGCTCTTGGACCAAACTCAACCAAATTTTGTATACATAATCTGTGGGTCACTAGAAGGCTAGAAATGCAAAAACTGGGTGCGGAGGGTGGGTGCGGGGGGTGGAATAGAGTGGGGTGGGTTAGGGTATGGGGTGTGTGGTAGAATGGAGGGAGTGAGGCGGAGTAGGGTGGAGGGGTGGGGTGCGGGGGGCGAGGCGAGGGGGTGAGGGGAATGGGGTGGGGAGTGAGGTGTGTGGGCTGCGGGGTTGTAGTGCAGGGTTGGTGGAGTAGGGGGTTCAGGTGAGGGTCCAGAGGCGTAGTGGGGTGGTACTGGGGTGGGGGTCCGAGGTGGGTGGTGTGGGGACGGAGGTTTGGTACGGGTGCATGGTGCGGGGGCTGGGAGTGCTGGGTGGGTTTGGGGGTGGGTGGGTGGGTGTGGGGTTCGTGGGTTGGGGGTCTAAGGGGCGTGCCCCTGGATTGTAAGAGAGGCCGCCGAAGTCGGGCCTTGCAGCTAGTATATCTATACCCGTATAGCACAGAGACCAATATAAAACCCAAATGCAACTTATTTGAATGGTTGAAATATAGTCTTTATACAGTTTTAATTAGGTTGAATTACGGTTTCTAATCGGTAGTTATGTCTCGTTTTTTTCCGTTTTGCAACTGTTGTATTATCGTTAAATTATACTCGAAAAGATTATAAAGCAACCGTTACAAAAAGGTTGTCGCCAATATTTTTGTCACCGATTTGAAACTGTTTATTTATAATTTTATATTGCTTTGTTTTTTATTAAAGAATTGTGTAATTATTCATTATATTAATCAAATCAAAGAAATATAAAATTATAAATAAACAGTTGCAAATCAGTGACAAAAATGTTGGCGACAACCTTATTATACGAGACATAACTACCGTTTAGAAACCGTAATTCAACCTAATTAAAGCTATATAAAGACTATATTTCAACCATTCAAAAAAGTTCCATTTGGGTTTTATTTTGCTCTCTGTGCTATTCGGGTAAAATGATTCATTTTATGAATATTGTAAGACGAATAATATTTATTTGTTTAGATTTCATCTCTGAAATTAAAATTACCATCAGAGAGCAACAAAAGAGCAATCATTGATTATCTAGAAAAAACTCGACCCCACCGTCGAAATTGGATATTTGATAAGAATCCAAGTATAACAGAAATATTTGATCAGTATCCAAGATTATTGGACTATCATAGAGAAATGGTACCATAATTATTTTGTGCTGGAATTTAATACTCAATTTTCCAATAATAATTCGATTTTGAAATTATTTTAGATCGATTTAGAATTTGAAGCCATTTATCCAAAAATGGCTGATAAGTTTTTGGCTAAGCTTCCAACATTTTACGCACCGCCGAATTCTAACATATGTTAAAAAACATCGCCCAGTCTTCTCAAATTATTAGCGACGGTAAGATTTATTTTTAAACAACACTTGTACCTGAATTTCTTCCAATGCCTTCAAAAACCTAGTCATATGTTGATTTACTTTATTTGGCAGATAACTTACGTGCTTTGCTACCACTTGCCGAAATACTTCCCGTATCGAATTCGGTAAAAATTCAAAGAAAAACAAACAAGAAAAGGGACAAAAAGAAACAATGCTGAGGAAATACTTGTAGTGATCAAGAAACTAAGCTTGGTCTGAAAATTGAATTTCCTAATAAATTTCTTCTGAAACTCGTACCTTAACTACAATATAATTGTTTTTATTCAACAATTAAAAATATTTTGCGATGCTAATGACTTTTTATAGCTATTATTTTAGGAAGGTGCCAATTTAGAGGATTTTGTCAACAGTATCCGAACTAAAAGTAAAACTAGTGTTCAACCTTATTTACTCGTTGTATCGGGTCAGTCTTGTGACTCAACTTTTATCCAAGGGGATGGATGGTTCTTAAATGTGAATGATAAAGGAAATCGGATGGCTGGTTTTGACTTATTGTTTAACTATGACTTTCTATGTGCTTAATCTTGAATATCCGGAAAGTTTACGAAACTTTTACAATTTATTGGATTATTATGTTTATGGCATGGAGCATGGATGTTAAACCATATAGTGTTGTTTCATCGGTCCATATAAATATTTCTAAAACATGGATCCTAATGATAGTGAAGATGATAATTATAATGCATCGTCAGATTAATCTTATTGTTAAAAAAGTTATTTATTTATTGCCTTTTTTGGCTCTTACATAATTACATCTACATAAATAATTTAATATAATTTAACAATAATTTTTTTTTTTTTTTTAATATTATTATTATTATGGTGGAACCAGGCCCCTTAGGGCATAGGCCTCTCCCAAATGCTTCCACGCCATTCGTTGTCTTGCAACTCGTGTCCAATCCTTTCCTGCAGTTTCCGCTAAATCGTCCGTCCATCTTTTTGAGGGTCTTCCGCGTCTTCTCTCTCTAACCACAGGGCACCATTCTGTTGTTATTTTCCACCATCTCTGATTTTCCATTCTTGAACTATGTCCTGCTCATCTCTATTTCATTCTTTTAATAAAAGTAATTATATTTTCCAATTTGAATTTTTTATAAAGATGATCTATTTTTACTTTGTTTTTCCTTTTTAAATACAAAATACTTCTGACCATTGATCTTTGAGTGGTTTCAAGATGATGCATATTTTTTTGTGTAAGAGACCAGGTTTGTGCTCCATATGTTAATACTGGAATCACCCACTTTTTAAATACTTTTATTTTTTATGTTTGGTCTATCTCTTTGTTTTTTAGTATGTTTTTTATGGACCAACATTTTTTCTAGGCTAGGGCAGTTCTTCTTCTAATTTCTCGAGTTCTTTTGTTTTTTAAATTGATTAATTGTCCTAGATAAACTGTTTCTGATTTAGATGGAATGGGGGATTCGTTTTTGTCAAATTATACTTCTTCTTGGTCCCCATTGCACAAAATTAAAGATTTTTTGGTATTTATTTTTAGTCCTGTTTTTTTGCTTTCCTGATTTAATTCTTTTATCATTTTCTCTAGTTGGGTTTTTGAGTTAGCTATCAGCACTACGTCATCCGCGAATCTTAAATTATTTATATATGTTCCGTTTATTTTTAAGCCTTCTTCTTCTCATTGTAGTTTTCGAAACATTTCTTCTAATGCGCAATTAAATAGCATTGGCGAAAGCGGATCTCCTTGTTTCAGGCCTTTTTTACAGGGAAGAATGGTCCTGGTGTCTCTAGGATGATTCGGGCTTGACGGTTGTTATAGATTTTTCTTAAAATCTCTACATAGTGTGTATTTATTCCTTGAGAGATCATTGCCTCAAATATAAACTCTTGGTATATAGAGTCGAATGCCTTTTCATAATCTATCAAAGCGAGATAAATGTCTATTTGATATTCTTTGAATTTTTCTATAATCTGATTAACAGTATGCAGATGGTCACAAGTAGAGTATCCGTTTCTAAACCCTGCTTGCTCCGCGGGTTGGTTGAATATCATTATTTTTTCCAATCTATTATAGAGTAATTTCATAAAAATTTTTCCAAGATTTGACGATAGTGTTAATGGTCTATAATTATTTATGTCTTTTGGATCTCCTTTTTTAAATAGAATGATTATATTAGATATTTTCCATTGGGTTGGTATTATTTGACTTTTTAGGATGTTGTTATATATTAATGTTACTGGTTTTTTAATTATATTTATAGAATATTTTAAATATTGAAGGAGACAATAAAAGAGTGTGTCTTCTGCTGGAATTATAAATGTTATTTATTTATAACGAGACTATAGTTTCGAGGGCTTTGTCCTCTTCATCAGTCTATTACAATGTATTCACAGGAATTAATTTATGAATAAAATAAATAAAAAATAAATAAAATTTATAATTCCAGCAGAAGACACACTCTTTTATTGTCTCCTTCAATATATAAAAATTCTGCTACTCTCGGCAAAAAACTTTCAATTGAATATTTTAAAGTTTCATTTTTTTATACAATCAATTCCAGGTGTTTTAACCTGTTTTAATTTTTTAATTATATATTCGACTTCGGATTCTAGAAAATCTAAAGTGCCATAATCAAATAATAATAACAATAATAATAATTTATTCATTTGTTTAGTAATTTATCCTTCTCCTATGTGTCCCTCTAACGGATGTACTTGTATTGGTTTTAATATTCTATTTTATTATCCTGAGTCAATTATTCATCTAATATGACAGTTTTGTTCATTCTCAAAATATTTCCATAACCCATTAATAGAGATGCTTAATTAGCTCTGACTTTATAGATACGCTGTATATTTTCTCCTTCCTAATTGTAATTCAATGACAATTGAAATGTACTATTGTATGTATGTGTCTGTAAAACATATCTATAAAAGAATGGATTGAAGTAAAATTGGAATAAATATGTCATAGGTATATTATGTTTAATATTGGCTGTGATGAAACTGTATTAGATGAAGTAGGAGGTATCAGCCAAAGATGGAATCACTGGGTTCAATAAAACATCTTTAATAAAACGTTTGGGCCTGAATTTATTTAATTATTATTAATTAGTAGAGATTGTGGTGTTGGTGCAAGGTGAAACATCTTTAATAAAGATAAGAGTAAATAAATACTATATGTAATATTCATTTACTATGAGTTAAGGATTCTTGGTCACTTGTTTCACATTAAAATTTAAAAAATTAAAAGATGTAAACATTTTTTCAATATATATATTTCGAGCTGTAAGCTCATCTTCAGAAAAGTACAGAATTATAACTAATACAAAATTCGAAGATGAGCTTACAGCTCGAAATATATGTATTGAAATTTTTTTACATCTTTTTAATTTTAATGTGAAGCAAGTGACCAAGAATCCTTAACTCATAGTAAATGAATATTACATATAGTATTTATTTAATCTTATCTTTATTAATTATTATGTTTAATACCAGATATATGGTAATATACATCTGCATATAATCAGACGCATTAAAATAATATGACTATATATGCGAGTACAACATTCAGATATTTATAATATAAATACAATACAATGTACATGAACATTGATTATACATACTAATATTTAAGGATTCAAGATTAATTGATTAATTGAATGAGTAATAAATGAAATATTATACTTCATCCATTGGTCCGTGTAAAGAATAATAATTTTTCATTTCATTTTATTAGTCAATAGTCAATTGTTTTATCTTTTACGATCAGGAGTGAAAGAATAATTGAATATTGTAGCTCTCGAAGTTGAATTTGAAATATTTTTTTTCTTTTGGAGCCTTTTAACTAATTCAAAATGAAAAATTTTGAATTATAAAATATGAATAAATAACTGTACTATACTAGATGAAGGAGGAGGTATCAGCCAAAGATGGAATCACTGGGTTCAATAAAACACCTTTAATGAGACGTTTCGGCCTAAATTTTATTTGGCCATCTTCAGTCAATTAGGAGTTATACACAAAATGCGGTACACATATGTGATCGAACCAAGCCTTGTCAAAAATAAAAATTTCTTTTAGCTTCATGCGAATTTTTAAAGTGCCTGGACCCAAAAGTTTCAGAATGAAAATAAAATTTAGGCCGAAACGTCTCATTAAAGGTGTTTTATTGAACCCAGTGATTCCATCTATGGCTGATACCTCCTCCTTCATCTAGTATAGTTTCATCACAGGCACGAACTCTTACAATATTCATAAATAACTGTACTAATTAAAATTCTCAGAATGTAATGTGAACTTGAACTTGATTTATGACGTTGGTGCGCCTGTATTTAGGCAACACATTGCGCGCAGAAGAATGAAAGCTGCGTAAGAGCTAGGCGAGGCCAGTCGTCGATGGAATGCTCAAGAGCTGATGGCATGGATGCCATCAAGTATGGATAAAAGGATAATTTTTACATAAGCTTTAGATAAGTAGAAAAAATAGAAAAGGTAGAATTTACCATAAGAAATATTCGAGTTTTCCAGATTTGCTGCCTCAGTTCCAATTTATTAATGTGATTTTGCTTTTTACTTTATCCAATGCGAATCCACCGCCCCCCCCATCGGGCATTTTAGAAAGCTGATTTTCGCATTGATAGTTTCCTAAGGCTTTAAAGGGATAACTATGCAAAATTTGTAAATCGCTCAAATTAGCCTAAATGTTTAATTTCAAGCTTTTTCCTCTTTCTTAAAAAGAATGAAAGGGATTTTTTAACAAATAATCAATCAACTTTTTTTTTTTTTTTTTTTTTTTTAATGATATTGATGTGAGAAGGAGATACACCAGAAGGTCCATCCCCTAAAGGCCTGTATGGGCTGGCCCCTCAATCGTGAAAAGAACAGAGTAGAAGGAAAAGAAGCCGGGATCACTTGCCAATCTCAGAAACTTAGATACAATCCAATATCCAATTTACTAAGGTTTTAGGGGCTTCGAGCAGTGGTAAATTCTCGGCGCGATAAATTAGGTTAAATTTATCTCCCACTTAATTTTTATTACCAGACCCTATACTTACAGGAAAAAAAAATGTCTGGGTATAGCCGGGAATCGAACCCGAGACCTCCGGGTTGCCAGCCAGTTATTCTGACCATTACACCACGGAGGCGGACAAAGTTTATTTTAAAAGAAGTTCCACGCGGATTACGAAAGCTAAATTGTATCTAAATTTTATAAAAGCAAGCATTTGGCAAATACTTGTACTATGAACTTGATATTTTATTTATTTATTTATTTATTTATTTATTTATTTAAAAACAATGCTCTGAGGTGGCTACCTCGTAGAGCAGAAACAGAAAGAATATATATACAAATAGTATCATTTAAGTAAGCAAACATAACATATATAACATTTAAATGAGCAAACAGAAAGAATACATACATATAGTAACATTTAAATGAGAAACAGAAAGAATACAGGTATATAACATATATAACATTTAAATGAGCAAACAGAAAGAATACATACATATAGTAACATTTAAATGAGAAACAGAAAGAATATAGATATAGAAACAGAAAGAATATAGGTATATAGTAAGATTTAAATGAGCAAGACTCTCCCAGCCCAGTGAGCAACCCAGAGTCAGCACAAGCAGGCGAATAGACCAGTGACACATTACTCCAACCCAGCTCCCCTAGAAGATGCACCCTGAGTGAGCGATGAAAAGATGATGTTGAAAGCGATGTTCGGATATTTAATGGCAATGTATTCCACAACCGAGCCGAGCTGACGACAAAGGATCTAGTGGCGATCTCAGTACGATGATTTGGAATTTGGATTAGTCTGCCGTCAGCTCTTAATACCCGATTATGGATGGATGATTTGAAAGTGAACATGTTGTATATGTATTTGGGGTGAAATGTGCTGAATAGTTTGTAAATGAACCTGCCAAGCACGTAGAGGCGTCTCTGGGAAGCCCTAAGCCAGCCAAGCCGACCGTAATATGGCGTAATATGCGCATGCCTCGGGACATCAAAAATGAACCGTACGCATGAATTCATCGCAACATCAAGACGAGCCGCGCGGGCCCCAGAGACGTCCCCACACACGAGACAACAATAATCAAATATTGGCATGATCAATGAATTTACCAAGTGCGCGCGAGTAGTCACAGGAATGAGGTGCCTTATTTTTATGAGCCGATGGAGACCCCAGAAGACCCGCCGTGATGTAGCATTTATCTGATCAGTCCATTTGAGGGAGGAATCAAAAATGACACCTAGATTTGCAGCAGACCTCGAGTAAACAATCTCAATTCCATCGACCTCCACTCGAGGGGAATCAGCAAGTAGCAGTCTTTCAATATAGGAAGGGCCCCAATAAAAGAGAGCCTTAGTCTTTTCCGGGTTTATCTTTAGTTTATTTTTACGGGCCCAGTCGCATATTGCCCTAACATTCCCATTAACAACCCCCACGGCCGACTCCACCTCGTTCGGACAGAAAGAAAGGTAAATTTGGAGGTCATCAGCATAGAGATGATAGTTATAGCCATCAAGACAGTCAGAGATGTCAGAAATAAATAGAGAGAACAGAAGAGGCCCTAAAACCGAGCCCTGAGGAACCCCAGTAGAAACCGGAAGGCGCCCAGACAACTCAGTGGAAGACCCAGAAACTCTCTGCCATCTACCCTCCAGGTATGAAGAAAGCCACTGAAGGACACTCGCAGAAAAATTAAATCTGACAAGCTTATCCATCAACAAACCATGATCGACACAATCGAAAGCCCGGCTAAAGTCAAAGAGAACCAAAAGAGTAACTCTTCCCCGATCCTCCCCGACTTGTAGTGATCAAGAAACTAACCTTGGTCTGAAAATTGAATTTCCTAATAAATTTCTTCTGAGACTCGTACCTCAAGTACAATATAATTGTTTTTATTCAATTTGCGATGTTAATGACTTTTTATAGCTATTATTTTAGGAAGGTGCCAATTTAGAGGATTTTGTCAACAGTATCCGAACTAAAAGTAAAACTAATTTTCAACCTTATTTACTCGTTGTATCGGGTCAGTCTTGTGAGTCAACTTTTATCCAAGGGGATGGATGGTTCTTAAATGTGAATGATAAAGGAAATCGGATGGCTGGTTTTTACTAATTGTTTAAGACTTTCTATGTGCTTAATCTTGAATATCCGGAAAGTTTACGAAACTTTTACAATTTATTAGATTATTATGTTTATGGCATGGATGTTTTTTAATGCAATCGAATGCAAGAAGGCGTGCACCAGTAAAGATGCAGTCCCTATGGATCACGAAAGACCCTTGCATTATCGAAGAGACCGCAAAAGGGTGTTGGGAGTCGGCTAAACGCTTGCTACGCGCAAAACATGCATTGGGGGAATTATTGATTTAATCTCATCAGATCACTTGCCGTGATAGTATCTATAGAAAAGGGAAATGGCAGAGACATTTCTTCGATGAGCTAGCGAATCGAGGGAGTCGGTGAGGAAGTATCGTCAATTAGCCTGACAGCTCGTTTCTGAATTGCATCCAGGGTAGCAAGGGAATATTTAGAGGCTCCTCTCCATAGATGAGAGTCGTATTCGAGACAGGGGCGGATTTGGGCCTTGTAGATGGTGAGAAGATGTGGGGGCTCGAAAAATCGCTTGGACCTGAATAAGTAGCCAATCTTCTTTGCTGCAGATTTCGCCACAGAGGTGATGTGTTCATTCCAAGACTGGTCAGATGCGACAGAGAAGCCCAAGATAGGCTGTCACACATTTTCAGGATATTCGAATCGAAGTGAATATCAGGGAACATTTTATTTTCGCGCCTAGAAATTAGACAACATTGAGTCTTGTTTGCATTAAAGTTAACTAAATTTTGAGAGCCCCATTTATTCAATTTGTCTAGGTCGAGAGTGATTGAGGAGGCAACATTGATTCGATTATTCGGGAGTGAGGGTTTGCCGTGCAGAGTGCTATCGTCGGCGTAACAATGAGTGGGGTTTGACGTTTGCTCGATAAGGTCGTTTATATAAATTAGGAAGAGTGTGGGGGAGATTACAGAGCCTTGGGGAACACCAGCGTTTGTGGAGAACGATTCAGATGATATTCCATCCACCACAACTTTGATACTACAGTTTGTCAGAAAGCTTTCTATTCATTTGTGAAGTGTTGGTGTGAATCCAAAGGCTGTCAGTTAAACCATATAGTGTTGTTTCATCGGTCCATATAAATATTTCTAACGTGGATCCTAATGATAGTGAAGATATTAATTATAATGAATCATCAGATTAATCTTATTGTTAAGATTATAATTAATAATTATTTTTTCATTTAATTTTTCAGCTATGTTAATGTTGCCTTTTTTAAAAATATTTTTTATTTTATTTGAAATACATTGTATATATATCATAAGACTATTTATAGTTTTAATTACCAGTTATAGAAAAGTAGTTTTAGTTCTTTTTTGTTTTTTATTATAATACTAGTATATATCTTTAACATATTCATTTTTTATATTTTTACTTTACCATACAGGGTATAGTCAAGTATTGTAATCGTGCATGAAAAAAGTGGTTTTTTCCTTCTTTTTTTCAAAATATCTAAAAAACGGCTGAAACTATTTTAATTAAAAAAATTGAGCGAAACCATGGCATTTTGCTCTACAAAAAAGCTCTAATAAGTGAACATCGAAAAAATTATATTTTTCGAGATAATAATTGTTTTGTCAAAATGTCTCTTAGTTAGTATGTCTGTTATTCTGTTAGTTAGTCTGTGCGTTACCAAATTTTTGTGGACGAGCTAGCTCAAAAACTCGTGTGAATTTCTAAACTGATTAGATTTTGGTGCATATCGACCCAAAATTAAGAGAGGGGGGTTTAAAAATTAAAAATCTAGGCCATTTGAGCAAACTCAACCAAACCAAAATGGGGAGGGGGGGATAAAAAAATTGAAAATCTTGGTGATTTACCAAACTCAACCAAATTTTCTATACATAATCAGTGGGACCCCAGAAGTCTAAAAATCCAAAAACTAATCGCCAAAATGGAGGGGGGGGGGGGGGTGTATGGTCAAAAAATGAAAATATAGGCTCTTGTATCAAACTCAACCAAATTTTGTATATATTATCAGTGGGCCCCCAGAAGTCTAAAAATGGAAAAACTAACCCCCTCCCCTACATGATTATAAATAATTTTATTAAATATTAAATATAAGAGAGGGCCAGGTTGTATGGTAAAGTCAAGTGGATGACCACATCAGAACACATCAGCTTATTTTATATTTAAATATCAGTGGGCCCCCAGGAGTCTAAAAATGGAAAAACTAACCCCCTCCCCTACATGATTATAAATAATTTTATTAAATATTAAATATAAGAGAGGGGCCAGGTTGTATGGTAAAGTCAAGTGGATGACCACATCAGAACACGTCAGCTTAATTTATATTTAAATCCAACTGAATCCACATTTTATGCAACATGAATGAACACAATATCAATTTTTTTCTTTTAATTTTATTATTTTATAATGATTTTTTTAAAAAACACAACACATTGAAATTTAACTCTGTCGAAAAAATTCTATATATAATGCATCTATAAATATCTTTATTATTCCTACTATTATTATTTAATATTATCAATCATCAGATAACAGACAAATTGCCAACTCAAACAATCCTACCCTACCTCAATTAAAACTTGAAACATGAAAATGCCTTCCCTTTTTAGATCACCAAAAACAGAGGCCCATTACAATTCTAGCTCAAATTAATACATTTTTCAATTATGGTCTTTAATCCTGTTTAATATTCCAGAATAATAGTTATTCTCAGTGTCCACCTTGAAATTAACTGTTTCACTTAAATTTTTTCTTATAGATACCGATCCAAGAAATTTTCTTTTGAAAGTATTACTTTCAGCGTATAATATTTTTGTTTCATCATCATCATCACCATTGAGTACACAGTCCTAAGACTGGTTTGACGCAACCACCCGTCTCCTCTCGGCTCATTCTGATCTGCCCCCCCCCCTTCAAGATATTCCTAAGTAGTCCCCTATGTCTCAGTGTGTGCCCCATCATCTGACCTCTTCTCTTCTTCAGACTCTTCCACAAGGTTCTTCTTTCTCCGATTCTTCCAAGAACTTCTTCTTTTGTAATTTTATCCATTCATTTGATATTCATCATTTTTCTGTAGCACCACATTTAGAAAGCCTCTAATCTCTTTCTCTCAGTTTCTCCAATTGTCCAGGTTTCACACCCGTACATGGCTATGCTTCATACATATGTCTTCAATAGCATCTTCCTGTTTTATAAGCTGATTGAGGAGAAGCATAGTAGTTGTTATTTTGAATTAAAATCCATATTTGCTTGAGCAATTCTTGATTTAATTTCGTTTTCGCTCCTCCCATCCCATGTTATTTTACTTCCTAGGTAGCGGAATTCCTTAACTCCTTCTAGGTTTTCTTGGTTAATTTTGATGCATTCCTGTCTCGTTTGTTTTTACCTTATCCAATGCGAAGCATGGGAGAAAGTATTGGAATCGCTCTCGCGGCAAGCGCGACTTCAAAGGATCCTCAGGTAAAGACTACGGAACCCATGGACTCAATTAAGGTCACAAATTGAAGTATTCAATGAGATTGAATTTTAGCACGTGACGGTTTTGCCAAAAATTACCTGGGATCTCGCCGAGAGGCCAAAAAGTGCCATTTTTTGGAAGTGCGTGCGGATGGATGGATGTATGTGCATGTGTTATCGTTTTTTTCGTCCACGAATTTTTCCACACCGTTGCACCGAATGAATTGAAATTGAAAACCTACCAGTATTTTAACAAAATGAAGCGCTGATTAGTTTTTGGTACATATCGGTCCACAAACATTAGTACTTTATTTCAGTACTTTTTTAGTTTTTCTAAATATCTTGAAAATGACTTAACCAATTTTGATGAAATTTAATATCCTAATTAAGTACCTTGGGAACGACAAAAAAGGTTAAATAAAGTTTTTAGTAAAATTATATTTTAAAGTACTTTACTCTAGAACATATTAATATTTCAAATGAATTTGGATAAAGTTTAGCAACGATCCGTTGCAGTTTATTTTTTGTATAAACTACGACCTTGGTTTTATTTATTTGGTTAATTCCATACAGAGCGTTCTCTAATTCTTTTTTGTTGCTTTCTAGAAGGGCAATGTCATCGGCAAATCTTAACATGGCGATCTTTTGACCTTGTATTTCGATACCTGTATCAATTTTGTCTTTGAATTCTTTTATCGCTACTTCTATGTATAAGGTGAAAATCATGGGTGACAGCGCACATCCTTGTCTACACCTTTTTTTTATTTTGGCTTCTCTTTGCTCATCTCCAATATTTATTATTGCCATCTGGTTTTGGTGTAGATTAGTCTTCTCTCCCTAAATTTTATTCCCTCCTGTTTTAAGATTTTGAACATAATTTTCCAGATTTTCTTCAACTCTTTGTTCTATTCTTCTTTGGATTATTTTGGTTAGGATTTTGGAGACTTGTGAGATTAAGCTAATGGTCCTGAAATTTTCACATTTATCCGCGTCTGTCTTTTTGGGAAGTGTGACTATTTTGTTTTTTTGGAAATCTTTTGGGATGATTCCCAATGTAAAGATTTTGCTAATTAGTTCAAAAAGTTTGTCACGTGAGTCACGTATGGATAAATGATGACGACTCCTTATCTCTTGCAAACTCAGCCGTCAGCAATAAAATAGTATATAAGGACGATGTGAGATCGTCGCAGCAAGGCTTGTCTTGACTCTGTTTGGATTGAGACCTCCATATCAATCATAATAACCTGTTGTATTTATAATTCCAATCAATAAACCAATTATTCGAAGTAAATATCGTTTTTTTTATAAATCATTCGATATTGAAGAAGAAAATTGGAAACCCAAAAACCCTGAAATTTCGGCAGGACCACCAAAAACCTAAAAACCCCGAATTTCGGTAGTCATTTTGGAAATCGCTCGACGTTCGTGTCGCTAAGCCAGCGAACGGTCAGTTTTTTAACTGTTTACTTGCAAAATCTATCGCAGCCTTGCCACGACACCCGTTGACAGCCCGTCAGCCAATCGCCAACCAATTTGGAGCGACAAGGAACCACCAGCCTTAACGAGGAGTGATTTCGAGCTGAGGGACACACACAAAATACTGAGGAAGACCCACCAGGAGCTTCCCAAGGGCGCAGTCGAAACGTCAACACGAAATACAACGAAAAAGGTTAGATCAAACAACAAACATCCTTCCGGTGTACCGTACCGTTAAACGCCCCACGAATTGAACTTTTGAACTTTTTATGAATAAAGTAATTAATTAACAATATAAAAATAAATTGTTAAAATAAATAAATAAATAATTAATTAACAATATAAAAATAAATTGTTAAAAGCTTTGAAAAAATTGTGAAAATAATAAGCAGAGTAAATAATTGTAGAGATTAATGCATGAAATAAGTGAATAAATAATTGTTAAAAAATAAATAAATAAATAAAGGTTAATGCACGAAATAAAATAATGAAATAATTGTGAAAGTTAAACAAAGTAATAATACAAGTAAATGAATAAAGATTAATGCATGAAATTAAATAATTGTTCAAATAAATAAAAAATAATATTATAAATAAAATAATACTAATATATAATAGTAATTGACTTGAGAAAGATTTAACAGATTTAAAATAAATAATAATAAAAAGAATAAACAATGGCTACATTATCTCATTCCGAACTCTTAAAATTGATTCCTAAATATAATGGTTCCCCTGAATTATTGGAGGAATTTATTGAAAACACAGAGGCAGTTGTAAGAAATTTTAGCGAAGTCCCCATTGATCAACAGAATTTAATATTATTACATTTCAAAAATCAAATAATAGGTGACGCGAGGCATAAAATATTAGGCCACCACGTCAGAAATTGGGACGAATTAATCATTTTATTAAGAAATTTATTTAAATCACCGAAAAATGAAAATACAATTAAAATATAAATTATTTTCTTTAACAAATAAAAATCTAGGGATCGAGAAAAATTATGTAGAAATAAATAAGTTAATAACCCAGTATAATTCCCGAATAAACGCCAGAAACGTTGAAGCAGATATTAAAACAGAATTAATTAACGAATTTTCTAAAGATGCCACACAAATTTTTATAAAGACATTAAAAGAACCCACAGCAAGCCAGGTTTTAGCACAAAACTTAAATTCAGTATATGAGGTTTATGAATACATTCTCAATCGAACAAATGCACTAGCAGTTGAGGGCAGACCAAAAATAAATAATAATAATAATAATAATACAAGTTACAGAAATTTTCAACCTAGGAACTTTCAACCTAGACAGAATTTTCAACCCAGACCCCATTTCCAAAATTATCAAAATGGTTATCAAAACTCTAATAATTATAGAAATTATAATAATTACAGGCCCCCACGTACACAATATTTCAATCAAACCCCAATGTCCACACAAACAATTCAGAATCATTCAGGTCAGGAAAGAAGAGAAAATTATTTTTTAGGAAGTGGCCCCCGAGAGAACGAACTTACATAACACCCCAAATTAATTATAATAATTTTGAATATAGGGACAGCATAAACGAAAAATCAACATTACCATATTTAGAGTGGAGGAATTTAAAAGTATTAATAGATACAGGATCTACTGTAAATTTAATAAAACCAGATATAGCTAATTTATATACAAAGTTTAAAGAGGATAATTTTATAAAATCTATTAATGGGTCCAGAAAAATAACTGAATACACATATATAAAATTTTTAGGAAAAGAATATATAAAAACACTAATAATTGATTTTCATAAAGATTTCGATATTTTATTGGGATTAGATGCAATCAAAAAGTTAGAATTTGAATGGGATTTTAAGAATGACGTAATTACATATGAGAATACAAAATATAAACTCAGATATCATATTAGCGAGGTAGATAAAAAATTTTCCCACAAAAGTGATGACACAAGCAGGGATTTATCTAGTAGCCTAGACAAAGAGAAAATAGGAGATGATAAGGCAAGGAAGCCCACAGACGTTAAAAAGAAACATGAACCCTTAAATAAGCAACTTGTAGAGATTAAAGAAATTAAAACTAAATCATGGGAACAATTGAATAAAAAATTAAGAGATAATACTAATAAGGTCAATGAACCTGAGATAAATAATAAAATAATTAATAAAAAATACGTAGGTAAGGTAAAGAATGTTAGCCAGTTAGTGAAAACAAAAGATCAAATGTTATATGATGGAAAACAAATTCATCAACCCACACACAAAAGATTAAAAATTAAAAATAGGAAAGAAATTAAAAATACCCCAGAGATAGATAATTTATGTCAGTATTCACATAGGGTAAAAGATGGAAAAAATTCAGAGGGTAAGGTGTCGTTGAACGATCATTCAATAAATATTTTAAAATCGGATTTAAAAAACGAAGTACATATAAATGAAATTGATGAAATAATAGATAATGAACTAGAATCTATTTTAGCAACAGCGGGTGGTAGTCAAATTAATGAAGATTTAGAAACAGCACATTCCGCGGAAGAATCCCCTGTAGCAGGAATAAAAATTCTCGAAAATGTAGCAATTAATATATTCAAAAATCAAATTATATTAGATTCCCATGATAATGATACGAGAGTAGAAAAATTAAAATTATTTAATAATAAAAATAGATTGATCATTACAATAAAGAAACAGGAAATAGATTTCGAACTGACGAAAATATTACTAGAATATATACATAGCAAGGAAAAATTCTATATCTATTTTAAAGATGAAACATTATTTATCCCCTTGAACAATTTAATTCAGCAAACATTCAATAGTTTAAATATTTACAAGTGTAGTAAGATTTTAGAAGATATTGAGGATTTAGAACACAGGCTAAAAATATTGAAAGATATTCATGAAGGTATAACTAATCACAGAGGTATAGCCGAAAATTATTTAGAAATAAAAAGAAAATATTATTGGCCCGCAATAAAGAAAGATATTCAGAAATATATAAATAATTGTGAAATTTGTTTAAAGGCAAAATACGAGAGAAACCCAATTAAAAATATTAATAAAACTGAAACCCCGAGTAGACCATTTCAAATAGTGAATATAGATGTATTTGAGATATATAAAACTAAGTTCATAACAATGGTAGACCAATTTTCGAAATTTGTAGAAGTAATACATATAAAGAATTTAACAGCAGTTGAGATTGTTAGGAAAATAGAAAGAATATTTAGTAGACTTCCGTTACCCCAAAAATTAATTACAGATGCCGGAAATGAATTTAATAACGAATTACTTAAAAGCTTTTGTAGAACGAATAATATAGAAATTCACTATACATGTATTGAAAATCCGAAATCAAATTCTCCGATAGAGAGGGTACACTCAACTATTTTAGAACACTTACAAATAATTAACCAGAATATAGAATTCAGAAATTATAACATAAAACGAAAAATGAATATAATAGTCAAAGCGTATAATAATACAATCCATTCAACTATAGGAAAAACCCCGTTCGAAGTTTTATATGGGAGAGATAATTTAATACAAATAAATAACGAAATAATAGATTCGGAAGTAATAAATCAATATAGTCAGGAAAAAGACTTAATGTTTAAATTAATTAAAACAAATATTGAAAATAAGAAAAAGCGGTCAGGAGAGGAAAACCCTCTAAGTTACCTAATACTTTATTTTTGAAAAGAAAGAAAAGAAAGCCTAAGGGAACACCAAATTTTTCGGAAATTAGACTTAAAGAATATGATCAAATTTTAGGAAAAGTAATAGATAGGAGTAATAATAAATATCGTATTGATAGATTAAAAAGACCACGTTTATTTCAGAGAGAGAGAACAAATAATATTACTGACCCAGTTGATAACGCGATGAAATCTAAGATTTAAGTCAAGGATACGCAAGCGAGAGATGAGAAACGTAAGAATATATTTAATGATAGCTACTATAGGTTAATCAAGTATGAATAATTTAATTAGTTAGCAATATAGCAATTTAAAATATATAATAAATAATTAACACAAATAATTATCTAGAAGTAAACAATTTAAGGAAATAGATTGATAAACAGTTATTTTTAATAGGTATAAATGAAAAGATTTTTGGGATACCAAGGACAAATTTTAATAGAGATTTGAAAAAACCTAATTGATAATTATAAAATAAAAATAAAAAAATAAAAATTCGAGAATTTTAAGGAAGCCACACAGTTCGTGAAACCCATTTGAAAAATTGAGAATGAACTCGTAGATATAATTTTAAAAATACCCGAGTATGTAAACATGAACGCATCAGTGATTCAATTTATTCCTTTACCAATATTTCATAATAAATTAAAAATAAATAACGAATTAAGTACCGCCAGAAATTGTTTATTCTCGAAATAAAAAGATTTACTATTGTAAAATAAAATAATTATTCTTTTAAGAATATAAAAAGAAATTTTGTCAGAATAACTAATACCAAGTGAAATAATATAATTATTTTATAAAAATATAAAAAAATATCCATGTTATGTGTATCAAATGAATAAATATGATTAATGAAATTTATTAAAATAACCTAATTGTCATCATCAAATCAATTATATTATTAGTATTGTCTTGTAAACTCCTGATGATGGACTAATAATCCGAAATATATTGAGTTTGTATAAACCTCTTTTGAGTTTTATTTCATTCACTGTGAAACTACACACCCTTTACTCTATTAACTAACCTAATTGTGTATTGAATAAAAATAAAAATAATTATTTGTTAAGATATCTATATCAAATAAAATAGTATAATTACCTATAAATGTTTGTCAAAATATTTTATATATATATTGTAAAGTGAAAAATAAAAAGTGAAGTGTTAGTGATTAATTTTAATGATTTGAAAATAAAGCAAATAGACGAAGTAGATTTATATATAATAATAATAATCATAATCATAATAATATTGTTAATTATATTGTACTTATTAAATAAATAAAAAATAAAAATTGTTGATATAATTAAATGTAATAAATTAAGAAATAATATGGATATAAATGATTGTAATGATATAAATAATTCAAAGGATTGTAATATAATTGATATAAATGTAATAATTCAAATAATTCAAATGATTGTAACGTAAACTCAATATTTTGATCAAAACTAAATTGTGAAGAAATTTCATATAAACATAATGAAATTTCTCCCTGGAGGAAGGAGGAGTCACGTATGGATAAATGATGACGACTCCTTATCTCTTGCAAACTCAGCCGTCAGCAATAAAATAGTATATAAGGACGATGTGAGATCGTCGCAGCAAGGCTTGTCTTGACTCTGTTTGGATTGAGACCTCCAGTCTCAATTGAAATAACCTGTTGTATTTATAATTCCAATCAATAAACCAATTATTCGAAGTAAATATCGTTTTTTTATAAATCATTCGATATTGAAGAATAAAATTCGTGCCTTTTCTCCAGAGTTCTTTAGGATTTTAGCTTGTATATTGTCTATTCCGGCTGCTCTATTATTTTTTAGTTCCTTCAAAGCTGTCTCGAATTCTGACCTGAGTATGGGGTCTCCTAATTCGTTTTCGTCCACAGATTCTTCTTCAATTGGGTTCATTGTTTTTTCTTCTCCATAGAGATTTTTCAAGGTATTCCTTCCATCTATTTGCCTGTTCGTTTTCGTTTAGAATAATGTGGCCTCCTTCATCTCTTATATTCTTGCTTTTTGGCTTGTTTTCTTGAAAATTTCTTTTTATTGCTCTATAGGCTACATCAATTTTTCCCAATACTAGGTTTTCGTTGACTTTTTTACATTTTTCTTGAATCATTTTTTCTTTTGCTTTTCTACATTCTCTTATAACTTTCCATCTTAATTTTTTATATATTTCTTTTCCTTCTTCGTCTTTTCTTTTCTTAAATTTTCTTCGTTCGTCAATCAGTTGCAGTATTTCGTCTGTAACCCATGGATTTTTAATTTCATTTTTCTTTGATTGAAGGACTTCGTTAGCTGTATCGGCCAGGCTTAATTTCATATCATTCCATTCTTGTTCGATTTCTTCTTCTTTATTATTTGTGGGTGTTTTTTCTTCCAGTTTCTTATTCATTACGTTTTCGAAGAGTTTTTGAGTTTCCTTATTTTTTAATTTAGGTATATCCCAGTTTTTTCGCGACCTACCCTTTTTTTATTAGTTTTTTAAATTAACTAGATAAATCAGCCCCAGGATAGCTTTTGCAGTCCTTTAATTGATTTATGAATCTTTGTTTAACTAATATGTAGTCTATTTGAAATCTCGCCTTGTCTCCCGGCATTTTCCATGTGTAGATCCTTCTTGGGTGATGTTGGAAGAGCGTGTTTGCTACTACTATTTTCAGCAATTATTATCCAATTAAAAACTTAAAAATAAACGTGCATGACTCTTTAATGAAACTTTGTTAAATATACAGGGTGTTTCATAATAGAATGCCAATATTGAAAAAGGTTAATCATTGTATAATTTTAAAACAAAAAGTTCTTATAACGCAAGGTCCGTTTTTGCTTTATTTTTGATATACAGGGTGATAACGATATTTTTTTTAATAACTCTAAAACTACATCTGATATTTTTATAAAACTTGGTGGATATAAACTAGGCGTAGTGGCACATCTTTTGTAAAAAAAAAACGAATTTTCACTTTTAACCAATAACGTCCAAATTAATTTTACTCTTATTATTTTTTCAAAAAACAAAAATTATTTTATTAAGGGTTTATTTTGTAATAAAAAAGATCTCTTGACTTATCTACTTCTTAAAGAATTATTTCAATAAAAAGTATAAAAAGCACTTAAGTGTAAAAAATTTTATTTTCACGCAGGTACTTACACGATAATTTTTGTTCTATATTTTTTTTACTGAAAAATTGTTCAAGATAGGAAAAAAGTCAGGATATCTTTTTTTATTACAAAATAAAGCACCATTAATAAAATAATTTTCTTTTTGACAAAAGCAGTGGCGTATTATTTTTTCATTCAAAATAATCAGTGAAACACCTGAAACACACAAAGAACACTTTGAATTAAAATGCATTCTTTCTATTTTAAATGACAATCTAGATTTGTGGATAGTAAATTTTTAATTTAAATTATTTTCGAGAAACATGGCTTTAATGCACTTAGGATAAATATGAAATAAATTCACGACCAGCCAAGTTTCATGAAAAAATTAAAATTAAAATTTTAAAATCCACAAATCTAGATTGACATTCAAAATGGAAAGAATGCATTTTAATCAAATCCAATCGGTACTCAGGCTACTGTGGTTGAACGAATGTAAAATTGAAAATTATTGGAATGCCTGAAAAATTAAATGCAATGATTAATTTGAAAAGTCGGTAAAGGATTTAGCTAGCTGAACCTATCTTTTCAGTAAAATAAAATTTAACTGGTACTAAAGACCCAAACCATAAATACATATATTTTTAATAATATTACTTATAGTTTTCATCATACCTTTTCCTCAAATTTATATGTATCTAACAATCATACAATTTATCATGGGTGTACACAGCTTTTGATCTAGGGGGGGGGGGGGGGGCAAATCCGGAACAGGGTGTCAACTCAAACACAATTTTCAAATTCCCGGTTATTTCCCGGCCAAAATCTTCAATTTCTCTCGGTTGACAGTAAGTAGCCTATTATTCAATTTTCAATGGTCAAATCGCCCTTGTAGAGCTCGAGCCTCTCGCGTGATGTCTCTTCACATCCTCTATCCTGGGCCAATCGCTCCCATTCCACCCCCACGCCAAGCTCTCGTAGATCTCTGACGACATTATCTAGCCATCTTTGACTTGATCTGCCTGAGTGGTCTCCTTCCAGACGGGTAGCTCTCGAGGAGGTTCCTTATGTCCCTGGTTTTGGGAGCACAAACCACATGACCGGCCCATTCTAGTCTTCTTTCTCTCACTACACTTGTACCTTTAGATATATGGCTGCTTTGTTATGTCTCTGACTTCTTCCTCGGATCTTCGTCTCCATTCACCAGAAGTTAGATCTTGAACAGGTACACATATATTCCTGAGAACTTTATTCTCGAAACTTATAAGCCTCTTCTGGTTAAGTAGCGTCATTGTCCATGACTCACAGCCATACATCACAACCGGTCTTATCAAGGTATTGTATATTTTTATTTTTATTTTCCCTTATAGAACTCTCATTCGGACTAGTCCATTCAGACTAGCCAAAGCTCTATCACCCGCATGTATTCTAGAGATTATTTCCTGGTCTATTCTGGCATCCGACGTCACTTTAGTGTCCAAATATTTAAACTTTGATAGGCCCTCAAACATCCTGTTCCCCACTTTCATTGGTATGCAAGTTGGTATGGATCTTGACATTAGCATGTACTTGGTTTTCTCCTCACTTACAACCAAACCCACCCCATTAATTCTCCTCAGTCGTTCCTCACTCTTGCAGACAAGATCAATGTCATCCGCATATCCGAAGGCCCTCAGTACTCTGCCCAGAGGCACGCCCACGTCAACCCGTCTTACACCTCATTATCTTCTCCAAAACTTGAAAGAACAGCAATGGGGACAAGGCATCACCCTCTCTCAAACCCGTTCCAATTTCAAAAGCCTGAGATATGTTTCCACCCAACTTCACTCTAGAATTTGATCAAAGTTTCAAGATTCTCTCTTCTTGTTTGTCCAAAAAACCACCAAAACTCGGTTTCTGACTCAATCCCCTCTAATTCATAAAATTTGGAGACTTCTTTCATACGAATTTTTAAATCTGGAGCTGTTTGCTTTTGCCTTCTGAGCATGATTTAACAACTATAGAGCAAACGCCGGCGTTTGAACTTGGCTAAACTTCGCTTCCAATGAGAATAATAACGAATCCAAATAGGGCACGTATAGCGATCGGCGAACATACTCTCTTTTAATGAATCAATTGGATGATTTGGCCTGTAGTTTTGGCGACCTGCAGCCCGTGGAAGACCAGAAGGTAATTTTTAAATAAGTTTTAAATTTCAATATACTGAATGATACATTGTATTTAAATCAAAATCGAATATAAATCAAAAGATGGAAATTATTATGTAATTAAAATATGATAATAATATATCACGGGAAGTCGTTAACCACGTTCTATTATTTTCAATATCATTTTGCAAGTAAACTCCAAGCATTTTAAATTAATTAAAGGAGTTTTAAATATTTTAGGTAAGTTAATTCATTTAATTGTAACTCGTAAAACGTGACGAAAATATGAGTTTTGAAATACCTATAAATTTTACTTCCTTTCCTCCACAGTTTCATAAATAAAACAGTATTTAGGCCTAAGCACGTAATATATCAGCTAAATGTTTGGAAACAGGAAGGGTCCAGGGGCAGAGAGGCGCAGCTGCCTATGCACATAATATACCAGCTAAATGTTTGATAGACTGGAGGACCCAGGGGTGGCAGCCCTGGTCCAGGGTTCCCCCTGCCCCTGCCCCTCCCCCTCGGCACGCACATGCAATTTATTAATCAGCCAATTAGAAGTCGAAAGTTTTCACTCATCAAACATCTAAGAAGAAATGAACCAGAAAAGGAACAGAGATGACAAGCCCGGATATCGAAAGGTGAAAGGCTCCTGTTGCCTCCAAGTTAGTTCATATAATTATTCAAGATTGAAAGATCCACTGATCGAATCAACAATTGCTTTGATGTTTCTTTTGGTTTCTTAAATGAATAAAAAACTTAAGAAATTTTAAAAGTGTTTTTGAAAAACATTCTAATTAGCTAAACATTAACGAAAGCTAGATAAAAATTAAAAAACTTTTAATATAGAAGATTTTATTTTGTCTAATTTGAAGGAGAAAAAACAAAACTTCCTTAAAAAATTATATTTCTTTTTGAAATATCTCTCCATTTACGCCATCATTATATTAGATAGCTAGTTGCTTCTTTTAGAGAAAGATGGGGCTAGAAAGGTGAAAATGCTAATCGATTTCAAATACTATCAGGGCGGCGTTTGGAGAATCAAGGGGAAAATATGTGTAATTGTATATGTACATAGTAACCTAGTTTTAATGATCTTATTTTTTTAAATTTCAAATTTAGATACATAATATTAAAGAAATATATACACCGTTTTTGAATACGATATATAAGGCCATGCTAAGAAATTTGACCGTCTGTGTTTATAAATAATTAGTTAATCGCCTCTATTCAAGCTTTAAAACTTTGAAATTAATAGTCATATAACTGTACAACTTTAAATAATATTTTTCATTAAATTGAAGGGTTGGTTTTGTCACAAAAATAATAAAACAATAATTTTAATAACTACCAGAATCATTCAATTGATCACCATACAGTTTCGGTCACCACTGGTCGACCATCCTCAGTAGTTCTAAAAATTGAAATGAAACATTTATTTTTATTTTTTCTTTTTATAGAGAATTATATAACACAAAAATTTTTTTATAATAATTTGAAATCATACATACATCTCGTTCAAGAACCGGAATTTGTCATTTCACATGAAACATTCATTCTTAAATCTTCAATATAGATAGATCACACAATTCATTACAATCACACACACATATATACATATATAGCAACAATTTATAAAAACGTTTACTAGTGAACTAGAAACTATTTTGAATTAATGATTATATTAAATACTATTTTCAATTTTATTTTTTCTAATTATCTCATTGCATCGTCAATTATTATACAATTAAAAAACCCATTATAAATAATCCATTCTAAAAACACATTATAAGTTAAATTCATTCTTTATTTTTAATTTTTTATTAATGAAATATCAAAAAACATACATATCATAAATATAGAGATCAAAAATGCTTACCAAATGATCAACGAATTTAAACAAAATCTGAATAAAGATTATGAAATTTTGAAACATGAATTACCTATACCGTTATTCCATCAAGCAATTGCTATAATAAACCAGAAAAATAGATACTATTATATTAATGCCAAAAATAAGATAAACAAAAAGCTAGACAAGTCAATCCAGATCAATGAAGAGATTAATGTGGAGGATGATTATTTGATCAACTTATCAGATATTGAGATTCCAGAAGAAATAAAATTAATATTAAGATTGGGTCCAAAATTTTCACTTAATTTAAATAAAAACAAAGAAAAAGACATTATCAATCTAATATCAGAAATTGAATGTCAATTAAAATATAGTAACAAGCCTAATAAAGAAAAAAAGATAATTAGAAATAAACTAAATAATATTATACAGAATTATTTATATAAAATTAAAAATAAAAAAAATATTAAAAATGATTATCTTATAAAAGCTGCAATGAAGACATTTGAATTCAAGAAAATAAACAAAAGAAAAATTATATTTTTACAAAGTGATAAGTCGAACATTAGTATCGTCATGAATAAATCAGAATATGATGAGAAAATGAATAATATTTTATCGGATGAAAATACATATAAAGTAGTGAAAAAAGATCCAACTTCAAAAGTTGAGAAATGTATAAATAAATTTGCAGTAGAGGCTCACAAAAGTGATAATATTGGAAAAGATGAATTAAAAAAGATTAAAATTTCGCCCTTTCATTCATCGCTAGGAAGTTGTTATGGTTTAGTGAAGGTTCACAAACCTGAGAGACCCTTAAGATTAATAGTCTCCAATCTTAATGGCCCACAAAATAATTTGGAAAGATACATTGCTAATATCTTAAAAAATATAATCTCAAGTGAGGTCAGAGTAAAAAACTCATACATGGTTGTAGATATAATACAAGAAATAACGATACAGCATGATGAGACTTTGATTTCATTTGATGTACGAAACCTATTTCCAAGTATTCCGATTGATCTTGTTTATAGGATCATGAAAGAAAGATGGAGTGAGATTGAGAAATATACATATCTGACGGAAAAGCAGTTCATTGAAGCTATAGGTCTGTGTCTCGACAATTGTTTTTTCAGACATGATAATAACATTTACAAACAATTAAAAGGAGTTCCAATAGGAGGATGTCTCAGTCCCATTATTGCGGACTTAGTGATGGATAAAATATATGTTGATGTAATAAAACCAATGAAGTTGAAACTATATATACAATATGTTGATGATAGCCTGGCTATTGTTAAGAAGAACAGCGTAGACCTTTGTATAGAGGCGCTTAATAGTTTCAATGATAATTTAGATTTCACATATGAAAAAGAATTAAACAATAACATCAGTTTTTTGGATATTAAAATTGTCAGAGTTGAGGAACGTTTGAGGACAGACCTGTATGTGAAAGATTCAAAATCAAATAGAATGTTGAACTTTAAATCAGTACAGCCACTTCAGCATAAGATTAGTTTAATATATGGAGAAATAGGTAGATTGGATAGAATATGTGATGAGAGCTACAGAGACATAAGATTGATTGAGTTACAAAAGAAATGTGAAAGCAATGGATATTCGAAACAATTTTTCAATAAAGTTCTAACTAAATATAGAAAAAATAAATTAGTAACGGAAGTGATTAAAAAGGAAGATAAAATTATTAAAGGCTCCATCCCATATATTCATGATTTATCTGCGAAAATCTTGAGAATTCTGAATAATAATGACATAAAATTAGTACACAGTGTTGGCAGGCCACTCATGAACATATTCAATAATAAGACTCATCTTGAAAAACTTGATAAAATGGGTGTTGTTTATGAGATAGTTTGTGATTCATGTAAAAAAGATAAAAAAACACACAAGTATATAGGTGAGACTTCAAGACATTTGAGACAAAGAATTAAAGAACATATTTCATCGATTAATGGAAATAAATTGGTCTCCGCGTTATCCATTCATGCTATTGACAACGAGCATACTTTCGATTTTGAAGGAGTAAAAATACTAGATTATGAGAAAAATTGGACCAAGAGAAAAATAAAAGAATCTCTTTATATATTGAAGGATATCGATAATTCTGTAAATTTCAAAATGGATTCTGAAAGCATATCAGAATGTTATAGTCTAATTGTGTCATTGTTGTAAAAATATTGATTTGATTTGGTGTGTTGATTAAACAAGTATTGATTTTGAAAGAAAAATGTAATAGGAAGATGTATGTTTTTTGATATTTCATTAATAAAAAATTAAAAATAAAGAATGAATTTAACTTATAATGTGTTTTTAGAATGGATTATTTATAATGGGTTTTTTAATTGTATAATAATTGACGATGCAATGAGATAATTAGAAAAAAATAAAATTGAAAATAGTATTTAATATAATCATTAATTCAAAATAGTTTCTAGTTCACTAGTAAACGTTTTTATAAATTGTTGCTATATATGTATATATGTGTGTGTGATTGTAATGAATTGTGTGATCTATCTATATTGAAGATTTAAGAATGAATGTTTCATGTGAAATGACAAATTCCGGTTCTTGAACGAGATGTATGTATGATTTCAAATTATTATAAAAAAATTTTGTGTTATATAATTCTCTATAAAAAGAAAAAATGTAAATAAATGTTTCATTTCAATTTTTAGAACTACTGAGGATGGTCGACCAGTGGTGACCGAAACTGTATAGTAATCAATTAAATAATTCTAATAGTTATTAAAATTATTGTTTTATTATTTTTGTGACAAAACCAACCCTTCAATTTAATGAAAAATTTAAATCAAGTCACTTAAGTTCTGGAAGAAAATTTAAATAATATTTCTCAAAAAGTAAGGCATTCGTTGATTGAAGACTTTTTTATTAAGAGAGTCGACAAATGATTTTTTTTATGAAAAGGATGAGAGGAAGGAGTTACACCAAAAAGGTGCAACCCCTAAAGGCCTGGGTTGGCCCCTCCATCGTGAAAAGAAGAAGAAAGAATTTTATGGGCTGGGCGGGGGTCGAAGGTATCTGTGGATACGGGTCTTAAATAGCTGAAGGTTATAAGTCGCGGGAAAGATGGTGGCAGGGAGGGAGTTCCAGTCTCTGGGGGTCATAGGGATAAAAGAGTTGTCGAAAGCGCTTGTTCGACTTTTATCCAATTTGACAGCGAAGGGGTGCTGAGCGTTTGAAAACCGCGTGTTTCTCGTAAAGAGGGCATTAGGGGGGATAATTGATTTCAGCTTGACTGAACAGACACCGTGATAGTATCCGTAGTACAGGGAAAGGGCAGAAACGGTTCTTCGGTGAGCCAGGGAGTCGAGTGAGTTGGTTGGAGCCGGGTCTCCTATTAGTTTAATTGCTCGCTTCTGAATTGCATCCACTATAGCAAGAGAATGCTTGGAGGCACCCCTCCACAGATGAGAGCCATATTCGAGACAGGGACGAATTTGAGCCTTATACAGTATAAGAAGTTGACTGGGAGTATAACAGCTTCTAGACCTAAATAGGAGACCAAGCTTGCGCGCTGCAGCTTTAGCAGTGGTTGAGATATGGTCATTCTATGAAAGGCCAGACCCTAGAGTTACGCCTAGCATTGAAATTTTATCCCTGAATTCTAGTGAGTTTGAGTCGATTGATAGGTTTGGGAGGTTTCTGTCGACGGGCCTAGAAATAAGGCAACACTGAGTTTTCGCTGCATTGAAGTTAACTAAGTTTTGGGATCCCCAGTTTTTAAGTTTGCATAAGTCTAAATTAATTGAGGAGGCAATGTCTGCACGGTTTTCATGCGATGCAGGGGCGTTATGTAGGGTGCTGTCATATGCGTAACAATGTACCGGATTGGAGGGCAAGTTTTAGAAGGTCGTTGATATAGATAAGAAAAAGCGTAGGGGAGGTGTAGAGGAACTCCAGCGTCGGTGTGGAAGGGGGAAGATGATATTCCATCGATGATAACTTTAATACTACGGTCTGAAAGAAAACTTTCGAGCAACTTACAGAGTTTCGGTGCAAGGCCGACGGAGGTAATTTGGCAAGAAGATTTTTGAGCCAGACTATATCGAAGGCTTTTGAAATGTTTAAAGCTACCGCGAGGGTCTCATTTCCGGCCTCCAGGGTTTTGTTCCAGATATGAGTACATATGCTAGGATGTCACCGGTCGACCGGGATTGCCTGAAGCCGTATTGCCTATCGTGGATAAATTTATTTGACTCTAAGTGTCGTAGAACTTGCTCTTTGATGGCCTTTTCCATGATTTTGGATAAGACAGAAGTGATTACTATAGAGTCGAGTAGTTTTTTATGTTGATTGGTTATTTATAACAATAAATATTTTTCTAATAGTTTCGATATTATGAAAATTTTTAATTTGATATATCTTTAAGGTCATTTTTATTCGCCCACTAATTAATGACTTCTTCAGACAACTAGGATAGCTAGATATAAAATGTCAATATCTTATTATTTTCACATTAAAAAAATTCAACGAATTATTATTCTCTTTTCAAATGGAAACTGCTCATTTGTTATGAAAATTCATAAATATTTGTATAATATACTTTCTATTATATTGTAGAAGGTAATAGAATAAAAATGTCATCAATATATCTTTTATAGAAAAGTATATTGAAACTACTTTTTTTTTTTTTATTTATTGTCACCGGGAACAAAGCCCATTTAGACAGCACATAAGTAAAGTTATATTGAAACTATAATATCGAGCAAATAAATTATATATAAGTATACATATTTATATTTGGTATATATATGTATATGTTTATTTGGATCAAACGGAGGACAACCTCATTGATTTCTTGAAAAGTATTTATTTTGCCTAGAGTAGCACAGTTGTTGAATCATAAAGAGAAACAAAGAGGTTGTCATCTGATGATGCAAATAAACATATACACACATAGAGGTCGGTTCCTGACCCATTGTTTCAAGTTAGGATTTTCCGCCCTTTCTAAAAAATATACTAGAAAATAAAGTAACCGGAACGGGCCCTGTCCACTAAAAAATGTAGGGTATTTCGAAAATGAATTATTTTTTTTTTTGTTTAAAATATAGATAAATAAATTATTGTAATTGGATGTTGATGAAAGCAGTCCACGGTGGTTGTAAAAAAATAAGACTATAGAGGTTTTATTATTTTACATTTATTTGTTAAACCGACGTTTCGGAGATTTATTCTCTCCTTCTTCAGGGTAACAAAAAGTCAATGAAAGTAGTTCAAATCATAATTACTTTCTGTCTCCTTTGACAATGCCAAAAAAACATTATAAAAAATTTTCATCTCGAATAGAAATAAAGTAAAAGTAAAATTGATGATCAATATGTACATATCATATGGTAAAATCATGTGAATGGTCACATCAGTTTATTTATTTTTTTAAAGGGAAGTATAGTAAAAAATCCATAAAAACAGTAAAAAGTATTGATTTATTATTTATTTTTATAAATCTTGATACAATTTAATAAAAAATAAACTGCAAATTGCTAAAATTTAACCAAATTCATTAAATATTAATATGTTTATTCCTTTATAATTAATCAGATATTACTGGCTATTTTGAGTCCATGTTGACTTAAATTCAAAAATAGCCATCGATCTCATCTAATACTTGAGGAATAACAATTCTACATTGGATTTTTGAAGTTTCGATTATTATTGGTAACCATTGCTGAAGAAATGGAGGAATTGATTTAAAATAAAAAATAACAATCGATTCTTATCTAATACTAGAAAAATAATCTTATTGCATTCAATTTTTGATGTTTTGACTATTAATGGTAACCTCTCCTAAAAACATGGAAGAATGAACAAAAAGACTAAATTCTTTTTTAGTAAACAACTCAAGCTTGAGTTATTTACTCTATAGTAAAGTATTTTGAAATATAATTTTACTAAAAACTTTATTTAACCTTTTTTGAGCTCTCCATGGTACTTAATTAGAATATTAAATTTCGTCAAAATTGGTTAAGTCATTATCAAGATATTTAGAAAAAACTAAAAAGTACTAAAGATTGTGAGCCGATATGTCAACAAAAACTAGTCAGCGCTTCATTTCTTAAAGTAATGGTAGGTTTTCAATTTCATTTCAATCGGTTTAACGGTGTGGAAAAAATCGTGGACGAAAAAACATCCATCCATCACGCACGCGCTAAATGAAAAAATGCACTTTTTGGCTTCTGGACGGGGAGACCCGATGTAATTTTTGGTAAAACTCTCACGTTTTGTATAGTAATGAAGATTTTGTTTGAATTCAAAAAGCACCCCTGAAAGGAAAGTTGGAAGAGAAAATTACAAAAGCCGACGACAGATGGGGGATGAATTCAAAACTAGCTAATGCTCGAGACCACAAATATTTAAAGTTGATATAATAGGATTCAATGAACAACTAAGTGATTTGGCGATTATTAATATTAGCTAATAAATAAAAGATAGAAAAAAGTATTTCAAATTCATTATTTTCTTTTTAATTATATGCCAAAATATACTCTTTTCCAAAATTGCATATTCTCAACAAAACTTTAAAAAAAAAAAACGAGCGTTGCTTTGTCAGAGGCTTTCAAAATGATATCTCTAGTAAAACACAATTTAATCAAAACTGGTAATACTGAGTTACCGTTTAGCAAAATGATTAGTAACGTAAAATCAGGCCGAAGATGTTGATCCCGTAGCAATAATTGTTCCCGTCTAGAAAATGTTTTTTAGAGATCAGTTCAAACCCTATTTGGGGAAGCTACAATGTCTGCCTGGGCAAGGGTGGATCCAGCTTTCAAGTCAGGGGGTCATATAGTCGAAGTCTAGTTATGACAGGATACAATTCGACTACAATAATGAAAAAACTCTTTCTCCATTGGTTGACAATGGATCGAGACCAGGTCACCCCATCCGAATACGAAACCAGTATACAAAATTTTGGGCCTAATTCTCGTCGAGTCGTCGCAGAGGTAAGATGCGTTCATTATTTTAACATTAATTTACTAGCTTAATTTAGACTAAGTGTAAGAGTGACGAGATATAACTAGTTCTTTTAAGAGCTATACTTATTTTAAGAAGTATTTTATAACCAACCGGTTCTTTTTAGAACTAATTATTTATTTATTATTTTTCAAAATCATTTTTTCTTCTGGATTGGGATAATTTAGAGAGTAAATAAAAAAAATGAGGAGCTTACATATGATTTTACAAAGAGAGAATTATATTTAGCAAAGTATTTATGATTCAAAAAGTTAAGTCTTTTTTTGTGAAGTGATTAACGAAGATAAACAATTAAGTAGTAATGATTTTTAATTACTCTTAACTGAGCTAAACTATTAATATATACCACTAGAATGAACTCAGGTTAAAAATTACTCTCCTCCCAGGCGGCCCTATAGTATTAAATCACGCATAAAAATAAATATTTGCTCATTGTGCTTTAAAATGTCTGAAACGCGGAGAAAAATATTTTTCGACTATGATTTTTTCTCTTTGTGTGTCTGAATTCCGATACCCAAGATAGCCCAAGAACGGAAAGTTAAAAAGTTGGTTTGTATCAAAATACATAGTACTGATTAGATTTTGGAATATCTCGTTCAAAAGGCAGAAAATATTATTTTTTGAATTATTCTATTGAGATTTTAAGAGGATGTTATAGTATAGCCATAAATGAACAATTTATATTTAAATTTATTAATAATTACTAGGGCAGCTCTAGTGTACCGAGTCTTGAAAATATTTTTCACTTTTTACTTTATCCAATGCGAAGCATGGGGAAAGTATTGTAATCGGTCTCGCGGCAAGCGCGACTTCAAAGGGTCCTCAGGTAAAGACTACGGAACCCATGGACTCAATTAAGGTCACAAATTGAAGTATTCAATTAGATTGAATTTTAGCATGTGACGGTTTTGCCAAAAATTACCTGGGATCTCGTCGAGAGGCCAAAAAGTGCCATTTTTTTTGGAAGTGCGTGCGGGTGGATGGATGGATGTATGTTATCGTTTTTTTCGGCACACGATTTTTTCCACACCGTTGCACCGATTGAATTGAAATTGAAAACCTACCATTATTTTAACAAAATGAAGCGCTGATTAGTTTTTGGTACATATCGGTCCACAAACACTAGTACTTTATTTCAGTACTTTTTAGTTTTTTCTAAATATCTTGAAAATGACTTAACCAATTTTGATGAAATTTAATATCTTAATTAAGTACCTTGGGGACCACAAAAAAGGTTAAATAAAGTTTTTAGTAAAATTATATTTTAAAGTACTTTACTCTAGAGTAAGAAAGTACTTTTTTTAATTTTTTATTTTAAATTCTTTGAAATTTATTCATTTGATCGTTTTAAGATAGCTTATTTAACCTAACTTAAGTAAGAATGGTTAGGCTTCTCGCTGTGAAATGGTAAAAATTTGGGAGGAAATTTTATAAGTAACCATAGCAACCCCGTTCTTTTCTTATCCGTTACCATTGCTGAAGACATGGAGAAATCGAGTTAAAATCAAAAATAGCGATTGATTCTTCATCTAGTACTTGAGGAATAACAATTCTACATTCGATTTTTGACGCTTCGATTATTATTGGTAACCATTGCTGAAGACATGAAGGAATCGGTTTAAAATCAAAAATAACGATCGATTCTTGTCTAATACTAGAGGAATAACCTTATTGCATTCCATTTGTAGTTGTTTTGACTATTAATGGCAACCTCTACTGAAAACGTGGAAGAATTGACTTAAAATCAAAAAGACTAAATTCTTTTTGGTAAACAACTCAAGTTCTTTAATATTGAATTTCTAACTTCAACTAACTCTAACTCTGCAAGTTATAATAGTCAATAACTTACGTTTAACGTGATGATATTTATTACAAGCTTAAAATTTAGCTTTGCTAGTTGTTCTATTTTATACTACAAAAATTTAGTTGGATATAAAACTTGCTAAGTTATTATATATGTAAATTCAATATCAACGAACATAACAAATTTTCTTTTAAATCAATTGAAGAAGTTGGACATTCCTATAGCTATGATTTGAGAAATTGCTATGGAACTTGGCACCCGTTTTAGATTTCAACTCATTTGTTGACGAAACAACCTCGAACGACGTTTGTACCGAACTAGGCCCCTTTTTCACATTTATGTTTTTGGTCAGATATCATTAGTTTTTGAAAAGTTTTATCCTTTTATTCATTTAAATAAAATTTATTTAAGCAATGCAAATGTATTTAATACATAACAGTTAAATTTGAGCCATTTGGGTAGGAGAGATTGGGAAAAGAAAGGGGATGAAAAATTTCTATTATTTTTTTTATACAGAGAATAGAAATCACGCTTTCCAATGTGTACAAGATGCAAGACGATCGGCCATTTTCTGATCGAACGATCTTTTTATCTCAAAGATTTCGCGATTTGGTAATTGGAAGTCGGAGTCGAAAGACATTTATTCTACTTTTTAAAGGAATCCTAAAAGAAACAAGTTCGTATCTTCCACTTCAAGCTTTGGTGGTTTGTCATTTGCTCCGGTCTGGTCTCGGTCGTTTTAAATAGGTCAAAATTGCGAAAATAATTTTTATTTCAATAGCTTTGATGGTTTGAAATGAACAAATCCAAATATGCTTTTTTCGGCCATTGTCCGTTTTCAGACTTTGAGCCAAAGACATATATTTTTATAAATGAGTTATTAACAAATCTATAAATTATCCTCAATAAATAACAGGGAAATAATTTTAATTAAAAATATAAAGTAGTCCTTAGTAGTACGGAAGAGTTTAAAATAGCTGTTTTAAAATATATAATATTATGTTTGAACTGGAGAGTGAAACGATCTGATTAGCATCTGAGGATCGAAAAATATTTCATCTTCGATTGATTTATAAAGTTTGTGTGTGATTTTGTTGGCTAGTATTTCGATACCGTCTGTTGCGAGGGAGTATTTTTGCCCGAGATTGAACGCTTAAGTGTCTCTTTCCTTTGGCTCATCTATCCTAAGTCGTTGGTCGTTAGTCGTTCTCATCCCCATTCAGCCTAGTTAATTTGCTAAAGCCACTCAATCTAAACTTGAGTGCTTATTCTCTCCGTAAAATGAATGGTGCTTTATGTCTAGTTGGCTCGTGTGCTCCGCCACACTGTTTAGTTTAAGTTGTTTAAATAAGGAAAATGAATGAACCACTTCTAAAGATTACAGTAGATGTCCGCATTATAGCGAATGCAATCTTGTAGCGTTTTAATGAGAAAGATCAATCGCCAAGAGCCGAGGGAAAGAACCGAGTCGGATCATTCGCCATTTTCGATCCAGAAATCGATGAGCACTGCAATAGAACAAGAGTCAATAGTTTCGTAAGTGGTTCCTTTCAAACGTTCTCTAATGTCCTGCGTAGACGCAGGAGAATTTGATCGTTCGTGGGAAAAATTACATGTCCAGTGTTAAAAATCCTGAGTTGGTACTTCAACAAATATTTCATTTGGGATATGTTCGAACGAACACATTCGATGGATCCTACGATCTTAGCGAGGATGAAAAATCCTGTGCTTGTGCATTCAATTAGATATCGATTCAATATAAAGAAAAATATTATATTTAAATATATATAAGGTATATATAAACAAATAATTTGTATATCGAAATGAGTAAGAACATTTTTTTGAGCTAAATAAATTATCATTTATATATTTTAATCCGATTTTTTAATTATTATTATTAATGATGATGATTATTGTTATTATTTTGATTATTTATGTCCATCGATTAAATTAATAACGTTGTTGTTAGGAAATAAGGACAATAGCTTATGCAATAAAAAAAATAATAAAAAGCAATAATTTTCATAAGCTATTGTCCTTATTTCCCTACAACTTATTAATTATTATTATTATTACTTTGCGTAGAAATATGTAAATAAAATAATAAAAAAGATTACACTTATTATGTCATATCAAATGAAAATATGAAATTATAATAGGGTTAATTTCCGTATTCTTAATAAAATTCATTTTAATGATTTATTAAATATAGATTTTATTTTATTTTTAATTATATTTTTAATTTGTTTTTATCAAAAATACTAATTAAGCTTTTAATCACCTAAATTCATTTTAATTTGAATAATCCAGTCAATTAATTTTATTATATTATCATACTAACTGAGAGATGCTCGCCTTTGCTGGCCCGGGCTTCGCCCCCTGGACCCCCATGGTAATGGTCCGAGGAAAAGCTTTTCCCATAAAGCGACATATTGGTCAGTTTCTTTCATAGTCCATTGTTTACAGGCACAAAGATTCGACAGCGCAATGACGCACTGAATTGTTTAAAGTGGTGTCTATAGCGATGAGGCCTTCACACGCACTCGCAACCAGCGCATACATACTCTCGTATCGTATGTTGTACCCCGAAAGATCGAAATAACACCACGAATGGCATCAATCAGGGTATAGGTGTGTACGCAGAGGTACACGTGAAATATAGCGGGCGTATATTCCACCCTCGCTAGTGTTGAAGCTATCAACAGCTGGCGAGTTAACAACAGCTATCTAGACAAAACCTTGTGCCACCACGAGACCAACCTCAGTCGAATGGAGCTAGGAACTTTCGTCCCTAGGGCTTTCTCCATTCCCCATGGCACCATTTGTTTTCAACAACCTTTGGTATGGTTGCTCGAGGTTTCTCTTGCACATGACTTTCCATGCTCCACCTCTTCAGATTCGGACTCTCTTCCCACAGTCCCAGTACGTGATCGACTGCATGTGCGGTTGGTTAACCTGATGTGATTGCAACATCACATACACCTGACAAACCGCTTGCAAATCGTCCAAGCCGGCTCACACCTGCTGCAAACAGCCAAGTAGACGAATGCTTCGCTTTTACATAATCAGAAGCATTGTTCGCCAAGCAAGCCATGAAACGATGGTAGTCAAGCGCTCGCAAAGCGTCCAACGCGGTTCACGCCCGCTGTAAAAACAACCAGTAGGATGTGAAGATTCAAAATCTTCAGCCCAGGTCCGCGACCGATTGTCGTCTGGCCAACGACTTGCCACCACTTTTCCATTCCAGGCGGCTTTCTGCCTATACCTCTATTTGTTATGTGTACAAAGCAAACCCACTGTGTTACAGCTTTCAGGATGTAAGATTCAAAATCTCCAGCCTAAGTTCGTGAACCGATTGTTCGCTTGGCCAGCGGTTCGTCACCTTTTGTGCCAACCCAGGTTTGTCTTTTAAATCTGGAAGTCGACAACCTCTTCTACATGATATATAACCATGCAGCTTATCGGACTTCATGGTATCAACCATGCATACCACAGTCAAGTGGCACAGATTGGCATTCACTACGGTAAAGGGCGCCAGTCCTTCATTCTAAAGGAACCTGTAAGACACCAATTAAATGGCAGCCGCAGACTACTTTAGGTGTGTTTACCGTTTTGGCTTACACTCAGCGTGGGCTCGCCAAGCCCAATCTGAACCACCGTCAGATGTGCCGCTGGACCATTTTAAATCAGAGGGCAAGTCATCTCCCTTGTCATGACCACGGCCATGGCATGCGAGCGGGTACAATACACGTACGTCCCCCGCTCGCACTGATTGGCTTACACTCAGCGTGGGCTCGCCAAGCCCAATCTGCACCACCGTCAGATGTGCCGCTGGACCATTTTAAATCAGAGGGCAAGTCATCTCCCTTGTCATGACTACGGCCATGGCATGCGAGCGGGTACAATACACGTACGTCCCCCGCTCGCACTGATTAGCAAGCATAATGCCAGAGCAACACCAATTTCGGCTTGCAGGTTTGTCACTTCCTGAATACGTGGACACCGCGGTGCTCCGAGCGTGGAAGCCGATGAGCTAGTCACGGAATCAATCATGGCCAGCTTTTGTAGCCATCACCATATACTGGTGATTCTCATCGGCATTTGTAAATTATTCATATTGATAAGCAAATTTCCAGCAGCGCCCTCAACTGCTGGTTACAGTTAGTACTGTTTACTGTCTTATGAAATAGTTATAATTATCATCAAGGAATGACAGCTTATTTATGCTTATCAATTTGCATGGCCACCATCAAACCATGCGCCGTGAGTTATTGGCTTACTGCTGTGCCATTGATCAGCCCGGCCGCACGCACCACTCAACCAGGCCAAAGCCCGCAGTGCCGGCGTATTTGGTTCAAGCCACCAACATCTCGCATAATGAAGCATATCCAGAGCAGCGCATCTGAATATACTAAAAGGATAGAGTATCTCTTACTATATATGTCATAGACATAAAATAGCATATCTGGCAGGATCAACCGAAATATACTAAAAGGATAGAAAAGATTCTATATATGTCGAGATGTGTAAGTCACCATTCCAATACATGCATTCTTGCATAATTGCTTATGCAATATGATATCATCATCATTTTGATAGTGATATTTTCATAAATTTGTAAGTTCATAATCGACAGAGTCGATGTAGTAGGATTTGTAGAAACAATCGTGTTTATGATATTTCTAATGTAATATCATAGCATTTTATCTCTTTTAGAATTTATCAGATAAATTCAAGAGACACTTTTCGGGCACACCTGGACTTGCATACACACTAGCTTTCTCCTCGACTCTCCCTGCTGATCTTGATCAGTTACATACTTATATCCGCGGTGTGAACCGCGATTGGAATTAGGTGTACAACCGTCTTTGGAATTATTTGGAATTACGTTGGAATTCTTTAGATAATAATCTATTGTCATCTATTGTCTTCCACTTGGAAAATGAAAGTGGAAGTGGAAGTAGGTGTACACGATTTTAGATCGCTTATATCTAAGACATTGGCGAAAATATTAGGTACCTATTTTTTGTATTTTATTTATTGGGCCTCTGAGGAGCGGGCCGCCTCTTACAAAGACAAAAGACCATTACAGAAAATTTATTTACAAACCTTTCACTTTCAGCTTCAGAACAAATTAATTCATATTCAGAGCTGGTGGCTAAGAGAGCCAGGATTAATCCTGTCTCACATTTCACATTTCTTCTTTTTTTTTGTATTTATTTACATCATACGCCACCCGCTCTATATGTTCTTCTGCTGAAAGTGTAAAAATTAAGGAGAGATCCCTCATCGCCCTATAAGTCAAATTGTTTATTGTTTTTTGGGATATACCCAGGGCGATGAGGGACTCCACCGCTTTATGCCACCACACTCCCTTCCACGAGAGTGTGATGGCCTCGACCCTGACGCTCCTCAATATTATCCACCAGACTGGAGTTGCCCCTATATTTTTCTATTTTGTTTTGGTGGGCAACACCCAGTCATGCAAGCGCGGAGACGATCTGGACGTCCAAAACCCACACCACCCCCGACGCACCCTTTGCCACGATGTCTGACTTTCTATATAGTACAAGTACACCAACTCGACACGCATTCCCTTTTTGATCAAATCGTCGGGCAGACAACGTACCACAGCGTCATGCCTCTTAACCCGCCCATCCGCGGTCCTATCACAACATTGGATGATGTGGGCCGTCAATTTGAGTACAAACATTGAATACTTTTCAAGAAATGAGGGGTTTCAAATGAATGTATAGTGATATTGAAACTCTTAAAACTTTCAAAAGAGTTGCTAAATGATTGGATGTAATTAAATATAATATGAATTTATAGATTGTTCAGGACAAGGCCACTTGTGTTTAAGCTAGGAAATTTCAAAATTTTCTTTAAAACGATTATATCTTTCAAAAAATAACTGAGATATCACATTTGTTCTTTATTTGTCGTTAATAAGGAATGCATAAGTGAATTTGTGGAATTTTTTCATAATTTTAAATTAAGTATTTGATTAATAATATTGAAATAGTACAAAAATCAGCTAAAAGTGGCCATTTTGCGAGCTCTCTCATATTTTCATTTTAAATTTGCTTCTTATTCAGATCCAAGCAATTTTTCACGCCACTGCATCTTCTCACCATCTACAAGGCCCAAATCCGCCCCTGTCTCGAATACGGCACTCATCTATGGAGAGGAGTCTCTAAATATTCTCTTGCTACCCTGGATGCTATTCAGAAACGAGCCGTCAGGCTAATTGACGATTCTACTCTCACCGACTGCCTCGACTCGCTAGCTCATCGAAGAAATGTTTCCGCTCATTCCATATTCTATAGATACTATCACAGCAGGTGGTCTGATGAGTTAAAATCAGTAATTCCCCCCAAAGCATGCTTTGCGCGTAACACTCTTTCGTAATTAAATTAGATAAGTGCCGGACCACTTCATTCGCCAATATGTTTTTTTTTTTATAATGATACTGATACAAGAAGAAGTTGCACCAAGAAGGTACAACCTCTGTAGTCCGTGGTGGACCCTTGTAACGTGAAGATAAGGGGAGATTTAGTGATTGGGTAGCAGTCGAAGGTATCTGTGGATGCTGGTCTTGAAAGATTGAAGGTTATAAGTTGCTGGAAAGACGGTCGGGGGAAGAGAGTTCCAGTCTCTAGATGTCATAGGGATAAATGAATTGGCGAATGCGTTTGTTCGATTAGTATCCAGTTTAAGCGCGTAGGGGTGTTGAGTTTTAGAAAATCGTGTATTTCGCGCAAATGAAGCCCTTGGTGGGATTATCGATTTAATTTCGTCAGAACAAAAGCCATGGTAATATCTATAATAAAGGGAAAGGGCGGAGACAGATCTACGATGGGCTAGGGAGTCGAGAGTGTCAGTTAATGTAGGATCGCCTATCAGTCTGATAGCTCGTCTCTGAATTGCGTCTAGGGTATTAAGAGAATACTTGGGGGCCCCTCTCCACAAATGCGAGCAATATTCAAGACAGGGGCGAATTTGAGCCTTGTATAATATAAGGAGTTGAGTGGGGGTGAAAAATCGTTTGGTTCGGAAAAGAAAGCCAAGCTTACATGCTGCAGCTTTTGCTACTGAGATAATATGGTCATTCCAAGAGAGGTCAGAACCTAAGGTGACACCTAACAATGATATTTTATTACGAAATTCCAATGAGCTCGAATCAAATGAAATGTCCGGAAGGTTCCTATCTGCGCGCCTAGAAATTAGGCAGCATTGTGTTTTGCCAGCATTAAAGTTTACCAAGTTGTGAGATCCCCATTTTTTTAGCATGCTTATGTCTGAATTTATTGAGGAGGCTATGTTTGCGCGATTGTCTAGTAAGGATTGAGCGTTGTGGAGGGTGCTATCGTCAGCGTAACAATGTATTGGATTGGAGGGCAGATTTAATAGGTCATTAATATAGATAATAAAGAGCGTGGGAGAGATGACTGAGCCCTGAGGAACTCCAGCATTAGTATTAAAGGACGAGGATGATATTCCGTCAACCTCGACTTTAATAGAGCGGTTTGAGAGAAAGCTCTCAAGCAACTTGCAGAGGCTCGGGGGAGGCCAAATGCAGGTAATTTGGCAAGGAGATTTTTGTGCCAGACTTGATCGAAGGCCTTTGAAATGTCTAAGCCTATTACGAAAGTCTCTTTACCAGTCTCTAGTGCTTTATTCCACATATGAGTTATATATGCTAAAATATCGCCGGTGGACCGAGATTGTCTAAAGCCGTATTGACTATCATGGATTAGTTTATTAGATTCTAAATGGTGAAGAACTTGCTCATTAATTATTTTTTCCATGATTTTAGAAAGAACCGAAGTTATAGCAATCGGACGATAATTGGCTACATTTGAAGAATCTCCTTTTTTTTATTGGTTGAATTCTTGCAGTTTTCCAGCTCCCGGAAATGAGCCAGTGGTATAAGAAAGTTTGAAAATTTTTGAGAGAATAGGAGCAAGTTCAGGCGCGCAATTTTTGATTATATTGGTGGGAATGTTGTCTGGGCCAGCGGCTGAATCAACAATTAGGTTTTTTATTACCTTTAATATTTTTGGAATTCTGAATTTAATATCCGACATAATATTGGTGCTAGGGGTATAGGGCGGGGGTCAAGTCCCTTGTCGTCTAGGGTGGCATTGGTCGCGAAGAATGAAGCGAATGCTTCAGCTTTAGCGAGGGCGTCAGTGGCTATTGAGCCGCTGGGAAGATTAAGGGGGGAAACGCAGATTTGGAGGAGTTCGTAGTTAATTTCTTCGTGAGATGCCAGAATCGATTTTTATTAGCGGGGCATGCTGATAATCGGTCAGCCCATTTTTCGTCTAAAGACTTCTTGGTTTCATTAATAATTTTGTTACAATGGTTACGTGATTTTGAAAAAGCGATTCGTTTGATGTCCGTTTGGCAGAAAAGCCATTCCTTGAATGCTTTATTTTTTCACGAACAGCTTCGGCGCATCGCTTGTTAAACCAGGGTTTTGAATAATTTTTCCCATTTACAAAGGGAACACACTGTTCAATGCCCATCTGAATTACATCTTCAAATACGGAAGCACATTCAGAAGCATTTTTATTTTTTAATGCGTCATTCCACGGGAATTGTCCAAAGAAGCTACGCATCTCGTCGAAGTTGGCTCTCTTAAATAGCCATATTTTTTTATTTATTTGTTGGCTCTTAGGCTTAGACAAGTTGAAAGGAAGATTAATTTTTATCAGGGAGTGGTCGGATTTATTCAGAGGGGCGGATATAGAGAATGTGAATGTCGATGGGTCAGTTGTCAGGAATAGATCAAGAAGATACGCTGTGTGTTTGGGATTGTCAGGTATTCTAGTAGGACAGTTGATGATTTGAGTGAGATTGCAGGCTATAGAGAAATCATAGGCTTCGCGACCAGCACGCGTGTTGGAGCTGGAATGGGTCAACCAATCTTTATTATGGACATTGAAATCTCCGAGAAAAGAAATTTCTGAATTGGGAAATTGTGATTGAATTTGGTCGCAACATTTACCGAGATAGTTGAAAAATTCTGAAAATTTCGGATCATTAGGGGACCTATAAATTACACAGAGGAATCTAGAAGATGAATTTGAGGAGATTTTAAGCCATAACGCATCGAATTTATCTGATTCCAATGAGGAAAAACGCTGACAGGGGACATCGTCTCGAACGTAGCAGCAGACATCATTATAGCCACGAAACATGGTGTGGAGAATATATTTGCGAAATTGAAGATCAGGGGCGTTAGATTTATTTTGATCAATTTGGGTCTCGCTAAGGGCTAGAATAGAGGGTTGGTCATTTTCAAGATGCTGGAATACAGAGGCTTTATTACTAAAGAGACTGCGGATGTTTGTATAATACAGGGTTAGCTTGGACATGATAGGGGGGTGGGTGTGGATTATTTGATGTGGTAGTAGGAAATAATAGAATAGAAATCGGTATCACAAGTTAGACAAAGAAAGTTAGAAAGCATCAATAGCTAGATAGATGAAATCCAATTAACTCAGGCTATGACTTGAGCAGTGGTAAAATTCTCCGATTCGATAATTAATTAATTAATTATCTCCCACTTAATTATTTAATGTTGAATCTGTGGAGAAAGAAATTGTATGTTATTTGCTTAATAATTACTTCTAGAATGATACTAGTGTTTACAATAGATATATTATAAATTATGAGTTAAGATAATATTTAAAATTTACTTAGATACTAGCGTTTATAATAGATATATTATAAATTATAAGTTAGGGTAATATTTAAAATTTAAAATAAGTTGTTAGTTGAAATTATTATAGAGTTATTATAGAACAATTAACATTTAAAAACCGTGCAATAATAAATAAATAATATTAATAAAATGAAGTTTATTTAAAATATATATTTATATACGTATATATTTAAAAATGAAAAAAAAAAAAAAATGAGAATACGAATGAAAAGTTGAGAGATATTAGATACTGGATAAATTATTATGTTATGATAGGGGTAAATTAGATTTAAGGCCAAGATTAGAGATTGAATCTTAGCTTAAATAAAATTAAGAGGAATTGAAAATTGATCTAGCCTATTTGATAATATTCTAGAGAAAATATGTGTTAGTTGAAAGGAGATGATTTAAGACGGGTTGAGGGGAAGACTATAAGGGGTTGGGGCGGGAAGTGCCCAGTGTCAAGTGTAGAGAGCATGAGTTGACGATTCACATATGTTCACCAGATGTGTTATTAGATCTGTGACAAAGAGAACAATAGAAAAATAGGAAATTTATTTAAATAAATTAGTGGGAAGGTAAAATAAATAGTTTTTTTTATATTATTGAATTAAGCGATAAATTCTAAAGAGTATCGTGCAAGTGAAATATATAAAATCTGCCTGGAAATTGAAGAAAATTGCGATCGCTATGGAGCACTCAGCAGGTAGTCATCCAATGTCATCCGAGGCAAGACTGTTTGTCCCCATGACTTCAAGGAGCTGGAACTCCCGGCCTCCATTTTTCCTAGCACTTATAATTTTTAAACCTTCAAAACCCGGGTACACAAACACCTACGCATCCACCCTCTCACTTGATCAACTTTCCCTTCTCTTCGGTAAGGGTCTTTCAAGATCCATAGGGGCTGCATCTTACTGGTCCTTCTTGTATTCGATTGCATTAAAAAAAAATATTGAAATTACTTTAAAAAAAATCAAACTATTCTACTTAGAGATCTTTACAGGGATATACCTCAAACTCTATGATAAAAAAATATTTTTTATTTTGTCCCCCATAAAATTCGACTTTCCCAAAAAGAATCACTCGGTTAACATTTTAATACGATTTTACAGAGTGACAGATGGACAGACAGATAAAAATTCTAAAAATCGTTGTTTATGCTTGGATATCATGAAAGGAGCAATTAAGCTTAAATATAGGCATATATTTTGAAATCACAGAACAGTCACACCAATTTTATTTATAAGTACCTATAGATGAATGAAAAAAAATTGGATGATAGAATTGAAGTTTTTGAAAGGCTAAAAATAATGTATTGCTTTTAAGCTTTTATTCAGGGGTGCCCACCCCACAGGGGGGAAGGGTTGAAAATGGTTGCATTTTATTATTATATTCTAAAAATAAAAGTGGTCAAATCTTATAACTCCAACAAAAGGTAATAAAAGCTCTTGTAATTCTTTAGAACTTGATAAAATGTGTATGTGTGTGGGGGGTCATGAAACTAGTGAGGCTGGACACCCCTGTTTTTTTCCACAATAACCTGATGGGTAGTGTAGACGTTTTCGCCTAAACAGGCAATTGACACAGCATCCAGCTAACCGTTTTGAGTTTTCTGGATATAATATTTAAACAATTGAATTTTATCCAAACACATTCATTAATCGTTCGTGGTAACAAAAAATCCCGAACATAAGCTACGTCGCTTGTGCGTTGTTAAATGATTCAGGATATGATTAATTTATGGCGACACACTCGCATTCAAATTATTATATTTTTTGCTTAGAAATAATAATCGATCTTATTATATATTCTCTTAAACAAAAAAAAAAAAATAAATACTATAAAATTCAATATCTAATCAGTTTTTGGTTCTGGAAATACGAATAAGATTTTTGGACCAGACAAACTTTCTAAGACTTTGCGCTAAAGAGGATAATTTAATTTTTGAAGTCGAATTTATATGGCGTGACGTCAGAGACTTGATTGGACTCTTTTCTCCCGTTTCAAATGTTCAGTGGAATTAATCAAATGAACAAAGAAAAAACGTCACACTGCCAAAAGAAGTTCATTCTTAAAAAAAAATCATTGAGTTAAGGCCATTTTGTGTAGTAGGTTACCCCTTCTGAGCGTGTCAAGTAATGTACAGTTACGGCTGTCGATCATTGGTCCATTCGAATTAGGTACGATTCCATGGAACCGTCTTGGCTTTTTATTAGAAGTTTTTTACGCCGTTATTTTATCTCAACGTTTTGATCTCTGAAATATATATATATTTTTTATTGGCTGAAGCTCGAGACCAGAGGTGGCCAACCTATGGCGCATTAGAAGATTAGAAGTGGCAGATTTCATCTGTTATTTTTTTACTCCCTATGCAAAGCAGATTCTAACCTTGTCCCTATTTACCAACCAGGACCGGCGTGACCTTTTGTGGGGCCGGGTTCAAAAATTTTGTGGAGCCTGAAAACACATTCTAATCCTACACTTAGATTTTACAACGAGAAATTATTTATTTACAAATGCTCTTGCATATTATATATTTTTAATAGGAATAAAATTAAATAATAATCCTTGCCACTCGTTGAGAGATTGACTAACGCTTAGCATCGAAAACCGTAGCAATGCAATAGCCTGATGCGTTTTTGTTTAAAACATATGAACCGCAAGAGGGTAAATGACACACAACCAGGGCAGGCGTTGCTATGGCTAGTTCCTATGCAATTTCGTAGGAGCTGCGACTCGTCTTCACACTTCCAAAAATTGGGGACTCTTATCTCTATTTTTTAAGCAGTTTTTTTAAACAAATCCAAGTAGTATTTTTTCGTATCCATAATTCGCTTTCAAGGGGCAAAATATTCAATGAAAGTACAAAATCTTTAATCATATATGACTTTTGAAAAAAAACTATTGATGTAGTTTAATTTCTCTAAAAAGTACATTTTTCTGAAAGCGTCTGGATTTCTTTTATCTAAAGTACTTTCCAGGATATGAGGACCTTATGGAGCTACATTGAACTTTGATGATTTTTGTCACTCATTTAAACTGAATCATCGCTACTAAAAAAATGTCTTGAATCTGTTAATGGTATCATTATTCTGTAAAAAGTTAAGGTAGTTGTTTCACCATATGGGTTTTCTTAGGATTTTTTTGAAATTTAGACAGATTATTATTTAAATAATTCTGCATCGATTGGTGGATAAACGAAATTTATGAACAATATAGTTCCGGAGATATTAAATTCCAAAGATGGAGTTTTTCAGACTTATACATTGCACTATACGGAATATCTGAATGTTTACATACCTATTTAATTATAATTAAGAAACTCTTCTTACCATTGTTATAAAAAACTAAACCAACATTAAACAATAACTAATCAATTTTTAAGAAAATGTTAATTCATGGTTACAACACAGTTTCTAAGATATGAAAAATTTATCTCATCCAAGTAGAAAGGGATTACACTAAAAACAAGCTGACAACAACACATTTAATTAACCCACTTTAGTACTATTTTTTTCTCTTCGGCCATTGCCGTAACAGCTTTCAATCGCTTATTAAGAACTTTTTGTTTGAAAAATCACCCTTCATAATGTACTTTATCTGACATTTCTATGATTAAATATATACAAGCTCGGACAGTGTTTCCAGATTTGTCAAACGAGCACGGGATTGGCTAGTAGTGGTACATAAACAGGAAAAAAATTTTGGGCTTATGAACCCTTATTGGCTGTTCTATATACTCTAGCATTAACTTTTTGCTAGTATTGTCGCGAAACAACTACCTAAATCAAAATCGTTGTTTTTTAGTTGGGTAATTTTCATAGACCGCGGGGCCACTCCGGCGAAAGCGCTGAACCCGCCTTACGCCACCCTGTTTATATTTATATACCAAAAATCCCAATCATAGTGGGAAAGAGAAGGCGATATAATACTTTCCCTCTCTCTTCTAACTTTATCAGCAAATAAACTGTAAACACGCGTAATAATTAAAAGAAGCCATCGAAGGATATTTTTGTTTTTTAAAAATATATATAAATAAACTGCAACTGATTGTTGCTAAACTTTATCCAATGTACTATCTATCTTATTCTAGGGTAAAGTACTTTAAAATATAATTTTACAAAGAAACTGATCTTTTTGGTGGTCATCACGGTACTTATTTACACTATTAAATTTCATCAAAATTGGTTTAGTCATTTTCAAAATATTTAGAAAAAACTAAAAAACTATTGAAATAAAGTACTAATGTTTGTGAGCCGATATGTACCAAAAACTAATCAGCGATCATTTTGTTAAAATAATGGTAGGTTTTCAATTTCATTTCAATCGGTTCAAAGGTATGGAAAAATGCATGTACCTATGTACTAACAAACATTTTGATAAAACAGTTAATATCTCGAAAAATATAATTTTTTCGATGTTCACTTATTAAGGCTTTTTTGTAGTCCAAAACGCCATGGATTCGCCCAATTCTTTTAAAAATCAAAAATGGAATGCAGTAAGGTTATTCCGCTAGTATTAGATAAGAATCGATCGTTATTTTTGATTTTAAGCAGTTTCCTCCATGTCTTCAGCAATGGTTACCAATAATAATCAAAACGTCAAAAATCTAATGTACAATTGTTATTCCTCAAGTATTAGATGAGAATCGATCACTATTTTTGATTTTAACTCGATTCCTTCATGTCTTCAGCAATGGTTACCAATAAAAACCGAAACGTCAAAAATCCAATATAGAATGGTTATTCCTCAAGTATTAGATCAGAATCAATCACTATTTTTGATTTTAACTCCATACCTTCATGTCTTCAGCAATGGTTACCAATCAAAACCGAAACGTCAAAAATCCAATATAGAATGGTTATTCCTCAAGTATTAGATCAGAATCAATCACTATTTTTGATTTTAACTCGATTCCTCCATGTTTTAAGCAATGGTTACCAATAAAAACCGAAACGTCAAAAATCCAATATAGAATGGTTATTCCTCAAGTATTAGATCAGAATCAATAACTATTTTTGATTTTAACTCGATATCTCCATGTCTTCAGCAAAGGTGACGGATAAAAAACAACGCAGTTGCTATGGTTACTTATAAAATTTCCTCCCAAATTTTTAGCATTTCACAGAGAGAAGCCTATCCATTCTTACTTAAGTTAGGTTAAATTAGCTATATTAAAACGATCAAATGAATACATTTTAAAGAATTTAAAATAAAAATTAAAAAAGTACTATCTTACTCTAGATTAAAGTACTTTAAAATATAATTTTACTAAAAACTTTATTTAACCTTTTTTGTCGTCTCCAAGGTACTTAATTAGGATATTAAATTTCATCAAAATTGGTTAAGTCATTTTCAAAGATATTTAGAAAAAACTAAAAAAGTACTCGAAATAAAGTACTAATGTTTGTGAGCCGATATGTACCAAAAACTAATCAGCGATTCATTTTGTTAAAATAATGGTAGGTTTTCAATTTCATTTCAATCGGTTCAAAGATATGGAAAAAATCGTGCACGAAAAAAACGATAACATCCAACCATCCGCACGCACTTGCTGAAAAAATCGCACTTTTTGGCCTGTGGGCGATACCCCATGTAATTTTTAGCAAAACCGTCACGTGCTAAAATTCTTCTTCTTCTTCTTATTTATGTTTCTTCTAATGTGCTAAATTCAATCTAAATAAAATTTGTGACTTTAATTGAGACCATGGGTTCCGTAGTCTCTACCTGAGGACCCTTTGAAGTCGCGCTTGTCACGAGACCGATTACAATATTTTACCCATACTTCGCTTTGGATATAGTAAAAATAAATAAAGTCAATTTGGTCAAAAAGTCAACCATTAGATAGTATCAGTACTCAATTGCTCTAGAATTGCCCGTTTTGCTTATTTCCAATTACAAATATTTAATAGATTTTAAATGAAGAAAATTCGAGACTATTTCAAACGAGTCCAACACGCATGGACAAGTTGAGACGTGTTGGTAGATTAGTTTGCAAAAAATGTTTTCTCGAATATTTCGAATTGATTCATTTTCTCTGATGAAAAAATATCAATTAATTAAAAATAAACAAAATTATTGATACCTATATAAGATAAAAGTTATTTTCATTTGCTATAATTGGATTTAGTTATACCTAATGAGCTGAACATTTGAACGCAAATATGTATTTTCACATTACAATGCACCAAATTTTTATCTTATACCTGAGAAATTTTCCTGAAAATACAAAATGCCTATTTTGAATGGTTTTAGTCAATGAGCTGAAAATTGGTATCCAACTATGTTACAATGCACTAAATTTTAGCTTTTTACATGAAAACGTTTCCTAAGAGTACAAAATGCCAATCTTGAAAGGTTTTAGTTAATGAGCTGAAAATTGGTACTCAAATATGTATTTTCACATTACAATTCACCAAATTTTAATCTTATACCTGAAAACGTTTCCTGAAAGTACAAAATGCTGAAATGCTACAAAATCTTGAATGATTTTACTTAATGAGCTGAAAATTGAAACGCAACTATGTTATAATGAACCAAATTTTCCTATACTTACTTACTTATGATGGCCATATCGCTCTTGTAGAGCTCGACCCTCTCGCGTGATGCCTCTCCAAATCATTCTATCCTGAGCCAATCGCTCCCATTCCACCCCCACGTCAAGCTCTCAATCTTGATTAAGCAGAGGACAACCTCTTTGTTTCTCTTTATGATTCAACAACTCTGCTACTTTCGCCAAAATAAAATCTTTTCAACAAATTTATTAGTTGGTCTATTTGGAAATAAAATTGAAAAATTATTCATTTATTAAATTTAGAAAAAGATGGTTATTTCCAAAAGTTCTAATTTGGATGAATTTATTAAGAAAGAATTTATTAAGAAATCAATAAATCTTCAATGATTTTCTATTAATTATTATTGGAGTAAATTAATAAAAGAGTAACTCTAACACTTTATGATTTTGCCCTGAAACCGACTTTGCTGTAAAAGGTAAAAAGTTGGATGAGTTGTATGTTGTATGGCTCATCTGAACTCTTATATGAAAAAATTGGCGCATAGTAAGTTAAAAGTTGGCCACCACTGCTCTAGACGATTTATCAGAAAGAAAATGAATAATTTATAAAAAGATAATGAGTGGGTAGGTCTAATCGATTTATTGTATTTTATAACTTATGTTTCAATACTTATTTTTTTTATTTGTTTTAAATTACTAAAATCGTATTGAAAGGTGACTAAAAATTGCCTTTTGATTGTGTATCTTTTAAATAAATACACGAAATGTATTTGGATATATAATAAAAGAGCAAAAAGTTATAAATGAACTTTTGGTAAATGGAGCCGGCTCCAATCGAAAGATTCAAATGGTTTTGACCCCCGTCCCTCTGCCCACTTTGTCTTCCATTCCAATCCTACGATCTGAGCCATCAAATATCTTTGAAGTTTGTATTAGCCTCCACGATTTTTTCCTTTAGTCACTGCCTGCTTTCATTTCATATTTTATACTCCCATAAAGTTTCCATATTCCCTTTTAGACATTTACAAAGGCATAACATTGTCATTCGAAATTCAAATAATATTCCAATTTTTAAAAAGAGATTCACTAGTAATATATTTCAAGTTTATGAAAGTTTTTTTTTAGTTCACACTTTTGATGAATTTGTAACGTCTTCTTATATTGCAAAGTGAATGACTGGCCTCGTTGTCTTAATGATGTAAAAAAATTAAAAAAAAATCTTTATTTGAAAAAAGATAATGGTTAAAAATTAATAAAAGAATAATTAAAGAATTTTAAAGAATTAACAATTCACTTGGACCACCAACTGGCAATATGCATTTCAAACAAAACAGGCTATAATTTTTTTTACCTAAATTTATATTTTGAAATATTTAAATTATTAATTGTTTTTTTTTTTTTTTTTTTTTTTACTACACACTCTAAGTTCCGTTTTAATAAATACACATACTTAGAAATCATCAAAAACGAGGTAGTTTCATTTCAGTGCTAAAAGGAAAAGGTTATTTGTAAAGCATCACTGGAGTCTAGCACACGCCACGCGACCTCTTATACGTAACTAAAAGTAAATATTAAAAAAAAATTTAATTTAGTATTTTTAATTTTTAATTTTTTTTATTGCCAATAGCTGTATTGAGGGTCCGCCGGACAGCAATTTGAGATTTAATAAATAAAATTTTGTACTTTTATCAAATTTCAAATCTGCTATCCTCTTGAAAAACATCAATTTACTTAAGTCTTCAAGACTTAATTAAAAATTAAAAATTAATTTAAAACTAGTCCTGATTGCTGATTTGTGATGCTCACTAAATGTAAACAATTTCATTTTAAGTTTTATAATGTATAAAATAGTTAATCTTTATAATGACAATGTAAAATTTTTCTCAAATTAGTTTTATAACTATTTTTCTCATTTGTATTAATTTGCATAATATGTTGAATAAAATATAGTATATAGTATATGTCACACTATATACCGAAGTTTTATTATTTGTGTCTACAATTAAGAAACAGCAAATATACCTGGATATTAATCTCATTAGGATTCTTGACCAATGGATTCGGCCATAGATGCAGAACCTAGGTCATTGAAATAATAATAATAATAATAATGTTTTATAATGTTTAATTAGGCTTAGTTAATCTGTTTACAATTATAAATTGAATTAAATGACCTAAATATATACAATTATCATAAAAATATACTTGGTGTCTGTGAGACGACGCGCGACCTTCAATTATACAAAATACTACTTCAGGGTTAAACTTAATGAAAAAAAAATTGAGTGATTTCATTACTATAGGGTGACCCGACAGGCAGGGAGAGCTACGTATGGTTTTCGACCGTACGAAAAATTAGGAGTTTTGATTTCGGGGAAATCGAATAGGTACATATAATTTGTAATTTTTAAGAAGGTATCTATTTAGTTATCGAGCTACTAATTGCACTGACAGACGATGATAGACCGATAGACAGACATTATATCAAAATTTGGTAAATAGCTACTAATAGTTATTTTTTTAATTCTATCGAATGCAAGAAGGGGGGGGAGTCAGACCTAGAAGATGTAGCCCCTATGGATCTCGAAAGTCCCTTCCAATACTCCTTGGTAATAATGCAAGGGAGAAAGTGATTAAGTGAAAGGGCGGAGACGTAGGTGTCAGTGCAGCCGGGTCTTCATGCCTTCAGGGTTTCAAGATTATAAGGGCCGGTTGTATGTCGCAAAATAAATGATTTTTACCACTAACACAGGGTAGATGGTAAATGGAGGGACTAGGATGGCCAATCAGTGTTTGGCATCTGATTGGCCATCCCAGTCCCTCCATTTACCATCTACCCTGTGTTAGTGGTAAAAGCATTTACTTTGCGACATACAACCAGCCTAAGTATTGTGAAAGACGGAGACCGCTAGAGAGTTCCAGTTCCTGTATGGAGCTCTAAAAATGAGCTTTCCATGGTTTAGAAATTCTAGCGCCCCTGCAGAGGAATTCCAGCCTATTAAAATTTAGCTTATAAATTCATGAATAAATAAAAATATTTGTAACCTGATTTTGTTCTCAACCAAAGAAACATAATTAATTTATCAAATATAATTTGTTTGTTTGTAATTTGTAACTTTCTCTATTCAACTTATTTGGTTCATTAAAGAAATAGTTCACAATATTATCGTTATAAGTTTTTTTATCTTTTTTAATGTTATATTCTATCTTACAGGTTAAATTAAATTCGATTGGATCTCGATTCAGTTTTCTCTTGATTTTTATTACGTTCTTTCATGAGCTCTTTTGTATTAATATATAATTTCCAATCGGCGCTGACGCATCTAATCCCCTTCAGGTTCCTCCACCACGTACCTAACTATTCTTCTCATGCGATTAACATTTTCATAACGCTAGAAAATGGCTACCCCTATAGCAAAAAAGTTTCACTTTAAAAATATTTGTAATTTGATTTTCTTCTCAAACAAGGAAACATAATTTTTTTGTTTGTAATTTGTAACTTTCTCTATTCAACTTATTTGACTCATTAAAGAAATAATACACTTTATTTATCTGGTTATGAAATATTTATTACTCTGTACAATATCATTTAATTTGCTCATTTAATACGACATATAACAATTACGGTGAGCCGTCTAGAGAAAGCATTTTGGCAGCACTCCTGGGCGATGTTTATTTGGAGGACGGTCCTGCAGAGGTATCGCCTCGATGGGTACCAATGGTTTTTGGTCGCCGCCCTCAGGAGCACTCTCCCTGAAGTAGTAAATGATTACTTCACTATCTTCCGCAGTATCAGACCCATCCATCTTTTAAAAGTTATAGCTGAAAAAAATAATCAGCCATGATTAGAGAAGAAAATACAATAATAGACTGCCATGCAAGTTATCAGCAATATTATTATTTTATATTATGATATTTGGAAAAAGACTATAAGACCATCTGAACATAATTTATTATAAATTAATAGGTATCAATAGAATTTTCGTCAAAAGTACCATATTTGTTGAAATTTTTTTCTTTTTTATTTCAACATCTGAATCAATGTTGTTTTGAATATTTTCTTTGCAAATATTTCGACATTTGAAAAAGAATACGGTGATGGTTGAATGACTTCGCTCTTTGATATTGTATTAGGTGTGTAGATGAAACCGTAATTTGCTCATAAATGGCTCTAGTTGTCAATGTAGTGACTTTGAAAGCGCGTCATTGGTGGTATTTTCTTATATTTACATTTACCAAATAATTTTAACTCAAAAAATACAAGTTTAATACAAATACATTTTTTTCATAGCGTTGAACATGTGGAAATTTGTGCCTAAAAACTACGATTCTCGGACAGCATTGATTTTCTGTTACCATTTGAAGAAAACTGCTGCAGAATGCTTGTTTAAGCTTACGGTGACATGCTCTTGGTAAATCACTCTTTTGAATGGTTTAAAAAATTCAAAATTGGCGAGAAAAGAAGAACATGGAAGACCACTAAAAAAGCTTGAAGATTGCAAGCATTGTTGGATGAGGATGACGGTCAAACGCAACAACTCGCGGATCAAATAGATGTTACACGAGAAGGCGTCTCCATATGTTTGAATGAAAGAGAGCAGGAAACCCCAAAAAACGCTTGCGAATTCTGCTCGCCAGGTATAAAAGAAAATCATTTCTCCATCGAATTGTGACTGGCGATGAAAAATAGATATATTTCGAGCAGGGGGAGAAAAGGGCAGGGCTCATGGGATGAGTAACGGCAAGGACAAACCGTTTCTTATGGCAAACTAACCGTAATTTCATATATTTCACATAGCCCAGTATATAGAGCAGGTATGGGCAACCTTTGCTTAGCTGAGGGCGTAATTTCGGGACTTAATCAGGTCGCGGGCCGTAGGTAAGAAATAAGTAGATAGTAGTGAATAAAATAGCGATAATTTTTATTTATTAATTATAATATTTAGCATAATCAAACATAAAAAGCAAATTAACAAAAAAACGTTGGAAAAATCAAATGAAAATTAATGAGGGACTTGAGTTTGAAGCTGAAAAACAAGATGATCAATATTTGGGTCAATATCACTAGTACATAGGCGCAAAGTGTTTTCTAAATTAACATCTCTAAGCCGAATACGATGCTTATTTTTATTAATTTTCATGATTGAAAAAAGCTGCTCACATTTATACGTGCTTCCGAATGGGCAAATTATTTTTCGTGCGAAAACTCTCAGCTGTGGATACTTTTCTTCGGAAAGGTATGTTCTGTAAAATTTGCTTAATTCCACATCATCAAATTTAGACTTCAAATATGAGTCTTCTTGAACCTCGATCAACTCCATTTGTAGGTGAAGCGGAGCATCTTCCACATTACACTTACAAGGATTTGCAAAAATATTGAAAGTGCTATCCATATTCTTAAAATCGGAAAACCGATCAGTGAATTGCTTTGACAGTAGTTTCAGTTTTTCAGCATAGCACCGTATTCAATGTTTTCGTGACTGGATCATGTTAAAAAATGAAAACAGTTTTTACTTCTCATTTATGTTTCTCACAAGCGAATTTTGTTTTGAAAAGCTTTAAGATGACTGTACAGCTGATTTAGCAATTGCCCTTGTTTAATTTTTTTGCACGTTATTTGAAATTTCTGAATCTCTCGCGGGCCGGATTGAAGCTTGTGCAGGGCCTGGTGTTGCCCATATATGATATAGAGCAGTGGTTCCCAACCTTTTGTGGCCCATCGCCCCTTTCTGGAGGTTGACTAACACCTATCGCCCCCTTTTCATTTTCAGAGTATGCCTAATTTTAATATGAAGTAAAGTGTAAATAATAAATCAGTTTTATTATTTTAAACAATTTTATTACCGTATATAAAAACAACCAAAGCAGTTTTATCCGGTCACTCTTTAATAAAATAGAAAAAAAATTAAAATGTATTTTTCTTACATATTTTTTTTAAGAACAAAGAAGTGAAATAATTAACTAAGAACATTGACGGACATTTAAAAAACAAGAGTACATGTTATCATTTTTAAATTGGAATCTGGAAAAATTAAATAAGTTGAAAATTAGCCCAGTAAATAGAGTATCCAAAAAGTGGTTCAGCTTACATTAATTGCGGGAAAATATTTTTTCTAGGATCGTTTGGTATGGTGTGGGTATGCCAAATCTAAGTTTGCGACTTCGAAAGTGTGGGGACAACTTTTGGTGGCCGAAAAACCACGAAATTTTCGGACTTTTTCCAGTTTCTTGCTTATAACTCGAAAACGGTCCATGTTTTGTAAATAATCGTTCTATAGTAAAAATTAAAGAGGATAAAATTTGGCGCTGAGTAAATAAAATATGCAAAATTGGTCCAGTAGTTCGATTTTTTATAGGGATTCAAAAAACTGCTCTCCGGATCACTTTTGAATACCTATACCAAAAACTCTTTTTTCGATTTTTTACCATTTTGACCATGAAGGAGCACGTTTTCGACAAAGACCACTCTATATACTTTTAAATTAGATTAACTTTTCTACAATTGAATCAAAATTTAATCTTAATTGAATAATGGTAACCCATGCTGCAATGAGGTTGATGTTTTGAGAAACTACAATTTTTTGTAAAAAATCACCGTTTTTTCTTCATAAAATGAAAACCACTCATCCTAGAAATTTGATTTCTGTCTCATTCTCTAGGAAATTTTAATGACTTTGAAAGTTTACCTGGAGCACTTTTTAGATTTATCTTAGATTTATAGATATCCAACATTTTCCATTACGCTTTTCAGGATTCGGATCATATCCTGTCCGGAAAATGTAGAATATCTATAAATCTAAGAGTTTTATAGTAAAAAAGTGGTCCAAGTATCCGTTCAAGTAAATAAAATTTCCTAAAAAATGAGAGAAAATCAAGTTTCTAGAATGAGTGGTTTTAATTTTACGAAGGAAAAACTGAAATTTTTTGAAACAATGGATAATTTCCTGTCATGGAAAATGCTGGATATCTATAAATCTAAGACTTTTAACAAAAAGTGGTCCAAGTAAACGTTCAAGTAACAAAATTTCTTAGACAATGAGATAGGAATCGGGTTTCTAGGATGAGTGGTTTTTATTTTATGAAGGAAAAACTGCGATTTTTTGCAAAAAAATTGCAGTTTTTTTTAAAAACGTCAACCTCATTGCGGCACGGGCTACCATTATATCCAATTAAGGTGAAACTTTGTTTCAATTGAAGCAAATTTAATCTAGTTTAAACATGTATAGAGTGGTATTTATAGAAAATGTGCTCCTTCATGTTCAAAATGGGAAAAATCGATAAAAATGATAGTTTTTGGGGTATTCAAAAGTGATCCTAGGTCTGTTTTTTGGATCCCCATTAAAAATCGACTACTGGACCAATTTTTGATATTTTTTTAATCGACGTGAAATTTTGGCCTCTTTAATTTACTATAGGACGGTTATTTGCAAAATATGAACTGTTTTCGAATTATAAGCGGTAAACTGAAAAAACTCCGAAAATTTCGAAGTTTTTCGCTTATAACTCGAAAACAGTCCATATTTTCGTAAATAACCATCCTATAGTAAATTGAAGAGAACAAAATTTCGTATCGAGTAAAAAAAATGCAAAAGTAGTTCGATTTTTTATGGGGATCCAAAAAACAGCACCCCGAATCACTTTTGAATATACCAAAAACTCGGACTTTTTTCGATTTTTTCCTATTTTGACCACGAAGGAGCATGTTTCCGACAAAGACCACTCTATACATTTTTAAACTAGATTAAATTTTCTACAATGTAAACAAAGTTGGATAATAGTAGCCCGTGCTGCGACGAGGTTGAAGTTTTGAAAAACTGCAATTTTTGGGAAAAAATCCCAGCTTTTTTCTGTAAAATGAAAATCACTCATCCTAGAAACTGATTTCTATCTGATTCTCTAGATGATTTTGTTGACTTGAACGTTTACTTGGACCACTTTATTGATAAAACTCTTAGATTTATAGATATCCAGAATTTTCCTTGACACTTTTGAGGATTCGGATTATATCCTGTCTGGAAAATTGCAGGATATCTATAAATCTAAGAATTTTATCAAAAAAGTGATCCAAGTACAGGTTCAAGTCAATTATATTTCCTAGAGAATGAGAAAGAAATCAAGTTTCTAGGATGAGTGGTTTTCATTTTATGAAGGAAAATCTCGATTTTTTGCAAGAAATTGCTGTTTTTCAAAACTTCAACCTCATTGCGGCACAGAGTTACCTTTATCCATTTAAGATGAAAAATTCATTCGAATTGTAGAAAATTTAATCTAGTTTAAAAATGTATAGAGTGGTCTTTGTCGAAAACGTGCTCTTTCATGTTCAAAATGAGGGAAAAATTGAAAAAAGTGCGAGTTTTGGGGATATTCAAAAGTGATCGGGGGATGTTTTTAGATCCCATAAAAAATCGAATTATTCTTGCATTTTTTAATCGACGCGAAATTTCGTCTTCTTTAATTTACTATAAGATGTTTGTTTTCCAGTTATAAGGGAAAAAATGGAAAAAAGTGGAGGTTTTTCGGCCACCAAAACTTGTCCCCCACACTTTCGATGTCGCAAACGGAGATTTGGTATACTCACACCATACCGAACGATCCTAGAAATTTTTTTTCCCCAATATAAGGTGAAACCCCCTATATACTGGACTAATATGTTTAGTCAAGAATTATGTTATTTTTTAATTTCTTTAAGTACCTATTTGTTTAAAAAAAAATAATTCCCACTAAATACTTTGCTTTGAGTTTTGACCCCCCCCCCCCCCCCCCCCCATGAACATTTTCTGGCTACGCAACTGATTTCGAGAATACTGAGCGTAAAAGATCATGGGTGACTCCAAGCTTCACTTCTTACGAAAATGGCTCGATGATTGGTTTGCCTCAAATGAGCAACAGTTTTTTTAGCTAGGCATCCACAAATTGCCAGAGAGATGAAAAAAATGTGTGGCTAGCGATGGGCAATACTTTGAATTAAATATTTTTCACCATTTTCATACAAAAAATTCCGGTTTCATATTTACGGACTTGGTAAAATCTCGTTATTACAAATTAGGGTTGCTCGTGAAGCGTACAGTCTAATTTGTAAAATATAGTCCCTTAATTCTTAAAGTATTAAATAAAGTGTATGAATAATTTCATGAAAGATTTTTTCTTTATGGTTAGATATCTTAGTTTTGAAAACTATTTAAAGTTAAGAGCAAACTCTTTCTGGTATTTTTTTTTTGTAACGGAAGCTTGCCTTATTTTTAACCGACTTCAAAAAGGAGGAGGTTCTCTATTCGATTGAATTTTTTTTTTTTTTTTTTTTTTTTTTTTTTTTGTGCCTATGTTACCTCATATCTCCGCCAATTGTCAACCGATTTTGAAAATTTTTTTTGCATTGGGTCCAGTCTAGCTTCCGATTGGTCCCATTTTTTTCGATTTTTTTTCATAGGTATTAAACCTTTTTTATTAGGTTTGTTTAGGTTTGTTTAGACCTAACCTCTTTGTTTATGAACCGATTTCGATGGTTCTTTTTTATCCGAAAGGGGTGTCTTAGGGATGGTGTCATATTAATTTGGTCAAGTTCTGATGATATAATCACTATTAATAACATCACTAAAAAGAGAAAAATAAAAATTTTTAAGAAAAAAATAAAAACCGACTTCAAAAAATTAAGTGCAACAAATATAAAAATACACTAAAAGGTATAAAATAATTATTATCTTATTTAGTTACAACTAAACGACGAAATATTAACACGAAATTACTTTTTAAAGTCGGTGCCAAACAAACTATACCTATAAGCGAGCGTACCCGCCAAACGTACTAAGTAAGATCCGTCGAGTGCGATTCATAAAAGGTATATGTTTGGCACCAACTTTAAAAGTAATTTCGTGTTAATATTTCGTCGTTTAGTTGTAACTAAATAAGATAATAATTATTTTATACCTTTTAGTGATTTTTATATTTGTTGCACTTAATTTTTTGAAGTCGGTTTTTATTTTTCTTAAAAATTTTTATAGTATGTAAAAACAAAATAGTCTAAAATAATATTTTTTTTCAAGAATTAAACGTGCCGTATTTACAGTATAAAATATTCTAATAGTGAATTTGAAAAAAATTGAGAGGTCATGTATTGGTTAAGATTTAGTTTTATAGATGAGTTGAGAATGAGCTCAGATTTGAAAAATACGAAAATTAGATTATATATGAATAAGGAGAGATGTGAAAGAAATTGTCTTAAATAATAATCGAATCGACTTACTTGAAATTTAGGCAATAGAAACGTAATTTTATTCAAAATTATTTCCAAAGGTTATTTTAAATTTTAAGATGGCCAAAATGTTGTCATATATGGGCAAAATTCAGCCACACAACGCTGGTCCCAGTGATACCAACCTAACCTTGATGAACATAATTCGTCAAAAATTGAATTCTTCTTATTTCTAAACGAGCAGTACCCGGCGTGCCTACGGCACGCCCGGCCCTCCGAGCTGGTGGCCCTGGCGGGCAGCGTCTCGAGATGTGATTATTAGCTGTCCGTAATTATATGTTTTGAAAAAAATATTTTTTGAATAATGAATATTGATCAAAGAAAGATGAAAAAATATCAGTAAATGCTTTATATATACTTTATTAGAGCATTCAACCATTTCTCTCGATGTTCCCGATCTGTTGGAAACCTATTTTAAAATTTCAAATGAGCCGCGCAGTAATAAATTAAGAATTTATTAATCTAATTATCCCATGAAATCATCTCATTAAAACTTATATTATAAATTAAATATATATATTAAAAATTAATTTGCCTACTAAAATTTCAAGAATTTATATTTTTTTTAAATTAAAAAAAAATAATTAATTTTCGCGGTATGCATTATTTCCAAAAAATTAAATATATATTAATATATAAGTAATATATTTTAAAATTAATAAATTTGTCTACTAAAATTTCAAATGAGACACGCCGTAAATCTAATATTCTAAGCTATATAGAGGAATATATTAATATATAGAGATATTATAATAATATAGAGAATAGAGATGTTTTATTTGAAAAATTTAACAATCTAACAACTGTCATTGAATATTAGTTGCTTTTTCTCCCACATGTTCTCCTTGCTGCGCCACGGGTACTGTCTGACAATGGTTTTTATATATATATATGCATCGCACTCCAATTCAAATTAAATATCATTGATTAAGATTTAGTTTTATAGATGAGTTGAGAATGAGCTCAGATATGAAAAATTCGAAAATTAGATTATATATGAATAAGGAAAGATGTGAAAGAAATTGTCTTAAATAATAATCGAATCGACTTACTTGAAATTTATCGAAAAGAAATATAATTTTCTTCAAAATGATTTCGAAATGAAATTATAAATTTTAAGATGGCCAAAATGTTGATCAGACATACACAACGCTGGTCCCAGTGATACCAACCTAACATTGTTGAACATAATTCGTCAAAAACTGAATTATTTTATTTCTAAATAGCTCAAATTAGAATTTGATTTTTTTGTAGCTGATGCTTATTTACTGTTGCTTTTTTCAAATATGATTCGTATTTTCTATTCCATTTTGTATTATAGTTATTTTATTTCTTGTTTAAATAACAAAATAAAAATATTATAAATAATAATATTAAACAAGGGAGGTAACTCCTTGTATTAAACACATAATTTGTAATTCGATTTAGTAATTTTTAAAAAAATCAACTGGTGTGTGCACCCAAACGAATTTCGCTTATAACATAGTTTTAAATCATTCTTCCAATTTTCCCCTTTCAAATTAATCCTCTCACAGTGTTTTAATCGAGATAAAAAATACATATTACTTATAAAAATAGTGATGCTTGTTGAGCAGAGCAATTTAAAAATAAATAGTAGATAGGATCGTTTTTAAGAAAAAAACAAAACAAATACATTCAAGTAAAACGGAACAAGAGAAATGATCCATTTTTTCAAAAAATCGAAGTTTTTCCTTCATAAATTGAAAACCATTCATCCTAGAAAGTTGATTCTTATCTCATTTTCTAGGAAATTTTAATTAATTGAACGTTTACTTGGAGCACTTTTAGATAAAACTCTTAGATTTATAGATATCCAGCATTTTCCGGACAGGAAATCCTAAAAAATATTGTTTGCTCTCCATCTCTCGACTGAGTTTAAAATCTTCCGGTTTACCGTAGCGTGGGTGTGCTTCAATCCTCACAGATATACCTTTTCGGTTTACCAGTGCAGGTTTACCTGACAGGTATACCGGAACGTATGTGGCCGCCCTACCATCTAATTTTTCCCCTTTCCTATTAATCCTCTTACATTGTTTCACTAGAGTTAAAAATAAAAAAATATGAATCACAGGAGATAGGAATACTTGTTAAGGTCAGGGGCGGATTTAAGAGACCCAGGGCCCCTAGGCACTTGACATTTGCCCCCCCCCCCCACCACCATCGGGAAGCTATTTTGGAAATTTAGCAAATTAAATGCACTAGTACAGAACATATTTTTATTTTTTTTATTTATTCCAGAACATTGTATTTGTAGGGGCATCTAGCTTTTTTAATGTACAATATTAGGCCAATTTAATTACAAAGAAAATAAACAATATGATGCAAACAGATCAAGTAAGAAAAAAAAATTTAAAAAGGGAAACAACAATTATATGGAACAAAAACAATAAATATACTGAATATAGAGAAAGAATAAAACTAAAAAATGACAATATATGTATATATATATATATATATATAGACAAAAGAAGAGAGGAAAAAGAAATTTTTAATCGACTTTAATGAGTTTCATAAACATCAGAATAATACAGTCTATGTTACTATATAGTTACGTTATTCTATAAAATTTATACAATCTTTTACGGCGAACTTTCTTCTGTGCAAAGAACGAATGACGTCTTCATAGTCAATTGACTGCATTATTTCTGACTCTATATACATTACAGACAGTGAATTGAGGCTGTTCTCTCCTATGTTAGATCTTAAGTAATTCTTTACTCTCTTTAGCGCTGAAAACGACCGTTCTACTGAGCCGTTTGAAGCTGGTGTACACAACAGCATTCGGAACACAATTCCTACGTTTGGATAAATGTGCTTATGTAAATATACCAGCAATCCAACGTATAAACTCTTAGTAATTTTAATGAGAATGTTAAGCGATATTTGTTTAGCCAGAGATTGTGATTGCATACTTGTATGATATTTGTAATGCCTGTTGTAGATCCCTTGTGATCTTTTTAGGTTGAAAAATTAAAAAAAAAAAAAGATTCCGCAACCGGGGCCCCCAGGCCGGCTGGGCCCCTAGGCCCGGGCCTTGTGGTCCTAGGCAGAAATCCAGCACTGGTTAAGGTAGTTGTATCCTGACAGTAGTAGCAAAAAGTTAATGCTAGAGTATATAGTACAGACAGTTAGGATTCATAATTCATAAACACAAAACTTTTTACTGTTTATGTACCACTACTAGCCAATCCCGTACAACTAACTGCTCGTTTGAAAATTCTGGCGACACTGTCCGAGTTTGTATATATTTTATAATAGAAATGTCAGATAAAGTACATTATAAAGGGAGATTTTTAATTAATAAAGTAAAGGGATTGTAGTTTCACAATCAATGAAATAAAACTCAAATAGGTTTATACAGACAATATATTTCGGATTATTAGTAAAAAGGAGATTTTTCAAACAAAAAGTTCTTAATAAGCGATTGAAAGCTGTTACGGCAATAGCCGAAGCGAAAAAACGTCAAAAAAGTGTACTAAACTGGGTTAAATAAATGCGTTGTTGACAGCTTGTTTTTAGTGTAATCCCTTTCTACTTGGATGAGATAAATTTTTCATTTCTTAGAAACTGTGTTGTAACCATGAATTAAAATTCTCTTAAAAATTTATATATTAGTTATTGTTTAATGTTGGTTTGGTTTTTATAACAATGGTAAGAAGAGTTTCTTAATTATAATTAAATATGTATGTAAACATTCCGATATTCCGTAAAGTGCAATGTATAAGGGTCTGAAAAACTCTATCTTTGGAATTTAATATCTCCGGAACTATATTGTTCATAAATTTCGTTTATCCACCAGTCTATGCAGAAGTATTTAAATAATAATCTGTCTAAATTTCAAAAAAAATCCTAAGAAAATGCATTTGGTGATAGAACTACCTTAAGCACGAGTTTTAAGAAATCCTAGCATTAGTTTTTGAAAAAAAAAATAAAATTAAAAACACCCCAATTTACGGAATCGCAACCCTAACAACCAATGATTAGAAAATTACACAAATCTGAACTTGTTAAGCATAGAAAATTTAAAAAATCTTCGGAATGATTAAAAAAAAACAAAAAAAACAACACCCCAGTCTTCAAATAAAGGAGTATGAGTATGGCTATTTGTATCAAACGGTTACTACCTTATCGTCAGTGATCAATTCCTAGCTTTAGTTTCAATTTTATACCTCTGTAACTCTGATTTAGCAGTTTTAACAATTCACATACAAACCATTCTACCAATTTTCCACTTTAAAATTTATCCCTTCATCATTCTTCAATTGAAAAAAAAAAAATTGGGAAATCATTTTTTAGAAAAAAACCAATCTTCAAATGTAATGGTATGTCGATTTTGACCAGAACATTATAATACCTTTGCTTGCTGGTACTTAGCTCAACTTTCAAATTTCGTTGATGGTTTCTTGTCTTGGTCCCGTTTCTTCAATCTTCCTGTGGATTCGTCTATCATCTTGATCTTCTCCAATAGTCTGTTGTCTATTTTTCCTCTTAAACCCATCCACCATTCTTGCACATTCATCCCCAAAACCCTCCCAAATTCCTCATAGTTTTCTAAATGTTCCGCCTTCTTCTCTATCCCCCTGCATAGAATCCCGCCTCTTCCTTCGTGTCCCCTCCATATGTTCCCACATCTAGCTCTTGCCCATAGTTGTTTTTCCTTCTCGTCCTTGTCTTTGTCTGTCCAGTAGGTTTCCATTATTATATCTGTCTTCAGTCTTTTAAAATATGGACAATATTTCGAGCTCCCCACCCTCGCCCAATCCTCCTGTATCGTTTGTTCCATATCTATAGTAATAAGATTTTTCATTTCTTGGATCATTTCCCCTTCTTCGTTTATCATCATTCCTCTCTAGTCTGTTCCCAATTTCGCCAATCTTTTTCTCATTCACCCTGCCCAGTCCGTTTCTTTATTATTTTTAATCCCCCTCTTTATCTCGTTCCAACAAATTCTCTCCGGTTCCATTCTGTCAATTCTTTACTAGTAGTTAGTATGAATCTGAACATTTGTTTTAGTGCCGCGCTTCCCATCTTTACTCTCCCCATCTCTCTTCTCCATAAATGATATGGTGTATTTCTTGAGGCTCCCATTATCATCTTTATGAATGGGTCTTGTATTTTTTCGATTTCTGGTCTTTCCTCCCAACCCCGCACATCACCACTGATTTTATAAGCTTTTCGAATAGATACAGTTTTCGGTTCACATCTTCAATTTTCGCCCTTTTCATCAATCCCCATACAATTTTAATTATCTTCTTTGCCTTGTTCGTCTGGCTCTTTATGTGCTCACTTGTTGAATTTGTTGAGGTGAATATGTAGACCAAATATTTTATCTTTTCTACTTTCTCCAATTTTCGTCTTTTGAAAAACCACTCTTGCTTTTTCTCTCTTCTTCCCCCTTCCTGAATTTTATTATCTTTAATTTTTCAGTATTTACCTCTAAATCATTTTGTCACAGTAAATCTCCAGTTCTGCCAGCAATTCCCTGAGTCCTTCCTCATGATCAGCCACTATGGCCACGTCATCTAAAAATTTTACGCAGAATATTTTCTGATTTTCTATCACTGAGGAACTCTTATGTTCTTTCTCTTCCATTCTCTTTCCATATCCATATATATAAAATTAAGGTTTTGTCTGTTCATTGGTCCAAATCACGCCAAATTTTGGTTTCACACGTTTCAAGCAAAGCTATGAACGAAAACACAGTCAACAAAATTTCTGTCTGTCTGTATGTTTCCGTGGGTTCCGCGAAAAGATACTCACGATTCACGTAAAAACGGCTGAAGTGATTATAATGAAATTCCATATTTGCATCAGATGTCTTACGTAGATAACTTACGTTTATTACTATATAACGTTTTGATATTTTTACCCCAAAATGGGGTTTGGGGGTTGGGGGGTTGGGGGGGGGGGGTGAGCACTAATGAAAATTATCAAATAACTCCTAAAGTATTAACTCTACAGCAAATTTTCTTATGAGCAAAGTTGTAGGGGATGTGATTACGGACAACTTTTGTTTAAAAATTCCCCCCAAATACCACCAAACAGGGGGGGGGAAGGTGAAAAAAATGTAAATTCTTGCCCATGGAGCAAACTCAACCAAATTTTGTATACATAAACTGTGGGCCTCTAGAGAGCAAGAATAGCAAAAAATAACCAACCAAAATGGGGGGGGGTAGTGGGGGGTGGGGGCGGGGTGAAGTGTAGGGGTGGTGGTGTGGAGCTCGGGGTGGGGGTTCAGAAGGCGCAACCTCCTGGCTAGTAAGAGGAAAGAATTATATTCCGCAAAGTATTTATGATTCAATAAGTTAAGTTTTTTTATGAAGTGGTTAACGAAGATAAACAATTAAGTAGTAATAGTAGTTAATTACTCTTAACTGAGCTAAACTATTAATATACAGGGTGATTCACGGTCGGTGCCACGTTAGACGTTTATGGAAAACGGAAGGCAGGATTTTTCTGAAAATTTAGCACCTTACATTTTCTCACCAGTTCTATCGATCTAAAATATTTTCAGCATTGCGATGTTTCGGCTTCCATCGAAAAGTCGTAGCAACTTTTTTTTTAAATGGAACACCCCGTATACTAGCACGTTTTTAGAAGCGCTCTTTTATTAAAATACTTTTTTGTTAATATTGTCCTATACCTATCTCTATCGGTTTTTGAGATACAAAATAATTTATGTTAAATTTGGTCCAAAACATGGCCCTAATTAAACTTAAATAAATTAGTGCTCTCAATTCATGAAAAGTTGATATTTTGGTGGTAGTTTAGACAGACCCGAAGTATTTAATTTACGTCGAGAAATCGACTCCATATTATACAGGGCGTGCTAAGATTACTATTATTTCCGTTATTCATAAAAGGAGTCAAAAGTTCATTTTTTCAAATGAGACCCCCTGTATATTACTTAATAAATTGAAAGACGAAGAAAAATGCTTTAAGACGATATATCATGTCCCTATACCTAAAACATCAAGTTTGCTTAATAAAGCCGCTTTTTCGTGAAAAATTACTTTTTAATGAATTTAATTTTAACTAACCATAGAAATATCAAGCTTATGACAGTTTGTTGACTATTTATAAGTAACTTATAAACAGTTTATTGACGATTTTCAAAAAATTCTCCCAAAATGATCGCAAATATTGATTATTCAAACGAAGTTCTTATGAAATTATTTATTTTGTACTATAAGAACTTCGTTTGAATAATCAATATTTGCGATCATTTTGGAAGATTTTTTGAACATCGTTAATAAACTGTTTATAAGTTACTTATAAATAATCAACAAACTTTCATAAGCTTGATATTTCCATGGTTAGTTAAAAATTAAATTCATTAAAAATAATTTTTCACGAAAAAGCGGCTTTATTAAGTAAACTTTATGTTTTAGGTATAGGGACATGATATATCATCTTAAAGCATTTTTCTTCGTCTTTCAATATATTAAGTAATATACAGGGAGTCTTATTTGAAAAATGAACTTTTGACTCCTTTATGAATAACGGAAATAATAGTAATCTTAGCACGCCCTGTAATATGGAGTCGATTTCTCGGCGTAAATTAAATACTTCCGGTATGTCTAAACTACCACCAAAATATCACCTTTTTATGAATTGAGACCACTAATTTATTTAAGTTTAATTAGGAGCTGACATTACCCTTCTAGGAAGCAATAAAAAAGAATTAGAGGACGCCTTGAATGGAATTAACCAAATCCTAATAGAAGAAATCAAAATGAAAATAAACAAGAATAAAACCAAGGTCCTAGTATGTACAAAAAAGAACAAACGAGACAGGAATGCATCAAAATTAACCAAGAATACCTAGAAGGAGTCAAGGAATTCCGCTACCTAGGAAGTAAAATAACATGGGATGGGAGGAGCAAAAACAGAAATTAAATCAAAGAATTGCCCAAGCAAAAATGGGGTTTAATTCAAAACAAAAACTACTATGCTCCTCCTCAATCAGCTTAGCAAACAGGAAGTTGCTATTGAAGACATATGTATGGAGCATAGCCATGTACGGGTGTGAAACCTGGACAATTGGAAAAGCGGAGAGAAAGAGATTGGAGGCTTTCGAAATGTGGTGCTACAGAAGAATGATGAATATCAAATGGATGGATAAAATTACAAATGAAGAAGTTCTTGGAAGAATCGGAGAAAGAAGAACCTTGTGGAAGAGTCTGAAGAAGAGAAGAGGTCAGATGATGGGGCACACACTGAGACATGGGGGACTGCTTAGGGATATCTTGGAGGGGGAGTGTGGAAAGATAAGGGGAAGGGAAGACCCAGATTAGAATATTTCAACCAAATAATTGGGGATGTGAGATGCCAGACATTTAGAGAGGTCAAACAGCTGGCGGGGGACAGAGTCGAGTGGAGACGGATTGTTGCATCAAACCAGTCTTAGGACTGTATACTCAATGATGATGATGATGAGATTTGAACACTGGTATGAGAACCATAATAATTTACTACTTACCATCTACTGCAAGGCTAGTTGAAACAACTTTCAAGGATTCTGCTTCTGACTGTTAAAATAAAATAAAAAACCTCACTAATTAATTTTTATGGATTTTGTTTAGGGAGACTGGTGTCGGTTCGAGGCGAAATGTTTTTTTAAAAAGAGTAAGACTATATATATTTCGGGCTGCGATCCCATCTCATTGAGAGAATTTTTAATTTTTATGAATTAGAATTTTGCATTCACGCTAAGCAAGCAAGAAAGCGTGTATGATACAAGTATTTATTTGATTAAATTTATCAATGAGATTAGAAAAATTTTCAGTAGTCGACCTAGACTCGGCCTATGGGCGGGTCACGACCCCCTGATCCCCCCCCCTGGATCCACCCTTGTACCCCTGTAACCGCTCTTAATAAATAAAGCAACCAACACTCAAGGACGAGAAACAAAATGGAAATATGGTCATTTCGTGATTTATATAGATTTTTTAAAGATAGGGGCTAGGATTGAATTGGTGCGCCGTTGGGTGTGTCACGAACCCACCCCCACCTGAAGGGTGAATAAGGGACGAGGGGGTGTAAATTGAGCAGTCGGAGGACGCGTAAAAACTTGAACAAACGGTGTCTCATAAATGTTGATCAAAAATCAATTTTAGTGAAAAAAAGACCTCTAGCTATATGATGGTTTTCAATTACGCTGGCAGGCTTTATGTTGAAATAAGGCCCTTTTATAAGTGAGCCAGCCGTACTTTCTCAAGCAGTCTCGGGATCCTCCATTGGAAAAAGTCAAATTTTAATTAGAAAGATAAAGAAGATGGTTGCTCTTCTTTATGCCTTCCCTGATTCAATAAAATGACTTTAAAACTCGCTTCAACTGAAGAATGGATTCATGATGAGACGCATTTTCTATAATCAATCAAAGGATTCGATCTAGTTTATCTATTAATTGATTTTTTTGAGTCAGGGATTGTTGTAATTATAGGTAATAATTTTTATATAAATATAATGTTTGTATTTAATTTGTTTAAACATTATAATCCTTTGCTTGATGTAAATAAAGATATACATATCTATAATGAATATAAATATCTGTAAACACATGGGCGTGCCCAGCTATGGGCGTGGGGGGGGGGGGGGCAGGTGCCCCCTCATCCCATAGAAGACAAAATAAACTCTATTATGTTGGAAATTAAAAAATAGAAGAGATAAAAATATATATAAAGTAAAGAATAAAAAAAAAAAAAAAATTTAAATTTTCTTTAGTTTATTTAAATATGTTTCACCAAGAGCCTACACCATTCTTGATTTTCGTCTTATTTTGACGAATTCTATGAGAATCCCTAGTCAGATCGCGGCACCACAGAAAGCGTGATTCTACGGTTACCATATGCTTGGCCCCTCTCTTATATTTAATATTTAATAAAATCATTTAGAGGGTGGGGGAGTGTCATAAATGAAATTCTTGGCCCTTGGACCAAACTCAACCAAATTTTGTATACATAATCAGAAGACTAAAAGTGCAAAAACTAACCAAAACTATACAATATTTTGTTGGGTTTGGTCCAAGGGCCTAGAATTTCATTTTTTGACACTCCCCCCAATTTTGTTCTAAAAAAAAAATATTAATATTTTCGTTATTTTAAGTTCATTTTATAGTCTATTTCATTTTTCTTGTTTCTTTCTTTAGTTTGAAAATCTCATAGTTTTAATTTTTAACCCCCCCCCCCTTTAGGTCCGATTTCAACCAAAATCTAATGAGCTCTTAATCTCAATGCACCAAAACTACATGTGAAAATCGTTCGAAACTTGGGATATAAAACATTAAAAGCATAATACACATACTGTTAAAATTTTAAAAACGATTTACTACACCAAACATGAAATTGCAATTAAAAATGAAGTTTTTGCATATGGTAGAAAAGGAAAGGGTGGGAAAATGATAATTATTTTATTTTTTTCATTGAAGGACTTTCACCAACTTGACGAAAAACGAATTTTTGTTAGAATAATATATTCGGAGTAACTTAAAAAAAAAAAATATTTACCTCGTAGTTTTGATAAAAAAAAAAATAAAAATTTGAGACCCGCTCCTTGCCTGGATGATGAAGTAAAAACAATTGAAAAATAAAAAAAAATCGAAATTTTAAATTACAAAAATTCACTTAACAAAAGGTCAGACTGTTTTTCTAATATTTATCAAAAGATTTTATGGAAAAATAATTTTTTGTAAATATTTATTTTTATTATATTATAGATTATTTGATAAATGGTGCATCGCTTTATCTCATAATGATTCATTATATGTCTCCCCCTCTTAATTTTGGGTCCATTATCAATTAATAATATTACCTTTTAATTATAAGGATATTTTTATTAGAAATATCAAGCTTTCTTCCAACTTTTGTTTTTTTTGGTCACTATCAATATCACATACCTGAGTCATTTTCGCGAGGTTATATAGGGTGCATATGCGAAATTTCGTACAAATCGATTAAAGGGTCTATATAAATATAAGTAAACGTTAGATGAACGCGAAAATTAAAACTTTTATCCTGTCACTCCTTTTTTTTAAAGTCGATTAAAAAAGAGGACATTCTCTTTATGGATCACCAACTGTGCTGCTTTCGGAAAAACGAATCTTTTCAAATAAATATTTAAAAAAATAAAAAAAATCCCAAAAATGATTCTTTTTGTTGGTGAAATCAATAACGAGAACAAAATTTAACTAAAGATTTTGTTTTGCAGACAGTAGCAAAGTTGTTTTTTCGATTCATAAAGAAAAAATCAAAAAGGATTGTGCTTCTGCTTATGATACAAATAAATATTTACATAACGAGTATAATATGTATAAATGTATATATATATATATATATATATATATATATATATATATATATAAAATTTGTTTGTTGAGAGTATAGTTTCGAAGGTTTTGACCTTCATCATCAGTCATTTTGGTTAAAAATATTTTTTATATTTTTTTCTGCTCATGAGCTCAAATACCCGATTGGATTTTAGGTAAATTCCTTTTGTCTTAATCGTAAGCAGATCACTGAACAAAGGAATGCCTATTTATATTAAATTTAAAGTTTTTTTGCCGAGAGTAGCAGACTTTTTATAAATTGGAAGAAAACAATAAAGAGTGTGTCTTTTGGTGCGAATTATAAATTTTCATAGTCTCGTTATAAATAAATTAAAAATTTATAATTTCAGCAGAAAGACACACTCTTTTATTGTTGCCTTCAGCCTATTTACAGGGGTCGGCGCTCGAAGAGTGTTACCATCTACCGTGAAAAGATTTTAAATGATTCTTTGTTACCTCGGGCATGTAAACAATTTGCTAGAAACCATTGGACGATTCAACAAGATAAAATGACACTTCGAGCGCCGACCCCTAGCATGTTTGATTATTTGCATCATGCAGAGGATAACATCTTTGATTTCTCTTAATGAAAGAACAAATTTTAAAATTAAAATGATATTGTGGCTTTAAATAAGTGAAATAAATAAGAATATTGGTGGTGCACCCCCCCCCCCCCCCCCCCCCCCCTCCGAGAGCATCGAAATCCTCCACTTAGGAGCCGGTTGTATGTCGCAAAGTAAATGCTTTTTACCACTAACCCGGGGTAGATGGTAAATGGAGGGACTGGGATGGCCAATCAGATGCCAGGCACTGTCAGTCTGCCTGTCATCTGATTGGCCATCCCAATCCCTCCATTTACCATCTACCCTGGAGTTAGTGGTAAAAAGCGTTCACTTTGCGACATGCAACCGGCCCTTAGTGACCATCCAAGGAGAAGGCGACCAATAGAGAAATATCCATCTTTTTTTGCGGAGGAATAAACAAAACCCTTGAGTCTAAAAAGTGTTTTTGGTCAATTTTACAGTTAGATCGTTGGATACTTGTGAAATTATTATGAAATTTTGAATTTATAGTTTTTGACTAAAAAGTGCGGTCGATTTTAAAAAATTCTTTTGAATACTATAAGAAACATTTAATAAACTTAAAAAAGTACTTTTTTTTAATTTCGAATGCAAGAAGGGGTCCTATAGATCTTGAAAGAACTTAGCATTACTGATGAAAAAGTGATCAAGCTAAAAGGTAGACCATGTGGTCTAAATAGTCAACAAGGGACGAGTTTCTCTAACAGATTTGAATTATGTAAAATATACTTGATAGATTTCATTAAAAAGAATAGCATCATAAATTGATTAAAATACCTTCTATAAAAGAAATATGTCTCTTGTTGGGGGCAACTTTTAATTTTTTCATTTTTTGTATTTAACATTGATTTCATCTTATCAGTCTACTCATATTAAGACTAAACTTAATAATTTATTATAGGATAAATCAATGAAATAAAAAATAAAATCGAATTATATTTTTATAAATTTATTTTGACGATTCAAAATTGTAGAAATAATGGATGTCAATTTTTAGCCAAAGCCCTTAGTTCTCGGCTGTTCGATGGTTTATCGTTCCTTCAGACGCAGTTTTTGGGAAAACTCGTGCATTAGGCCTGCGCTTTGGTGGGGTTGTCCTGGGCTTTGGAGTTTCCTTTGGCACCCAAATTGGCTGGTCTCCACCTTCAGGTTTTTGAAAGACTAGGCCAAAATTCTCGCTCATCCATATTTCGAACTAAGAAATAATGTTTACAATTAATCTTTGAAGCTGTGTCAATTAGAAAATAAAATTACAAACCTCGTTAAAAGTTGGCATCGTGAAAATTGTTTACCAATAGGTATTACTGAAAATTTAGAATATAATTTTTATGATAATATTTTAGTAGAAGTCAAAAAATAATTGTATCAGGATTTCAGGTCAGAAGATGAATGCAAAATTTGATAAAATATCTCAAGAAAGTTCTAAAGGTTCTGTTAACAATGTCAACAGTTTTTTTTATGACCAAGCCATCACTTGAGGCCACTAGTGTCGCAATTGATATGGGTTTTCCCTACTGGAGGGCGCTGACGTTTCGGACTTGTTTTGATTTATTATGAATGATTCTAATCTTTGCATTGTCAAAGCAATTATTAAATGAATACAATTGATTCGCAAGAATTAATTGTAGTAGACCGAAAAAGAGGGCAAAGCCCTCGAAACTATAGTTCGTTATAAATAAATTAAAAATTTATTTTTCGAGCAGAAGACACACATTTTCATTGTATCCTTCAATTTCCTAGAAAATAGATTCTTTAATAAAGAACCATTTTTGTTTATGTAGAAGTTAAAGACTTTTTTAAATTAATATAATCACGGAAAGTACGAAAAACAACGCGATCTTTATTTTATGGTAGTTATTTCACAAATGCAAAAATTCAATAAGCTTTTGAAACTTGGAGTATAAGTCATTAAAAGCATAAGCTACACATACTGTTAAAATTTGAAGACGATTTACCACACCAAACATTAAATAATTGTAATTAAAAATGAAATTTTTAACATTGGGTATATAGGGAAAGAATGGGGAAATGATCATTATTTTATTTTTACTTTATCCAATGCGAAGCATGGGAGAAAGTATTGGAATCGCTCTCGCGGCAAGCGCGACTTCAAAGGGTCCTCAGGTAAAGACTACGGAACCCATGGACTCAATTAAGGTCACAAATTGAAGTATTCAATGAGATTGAATTTTAGCACGTGGCGGTTTTGCCAAAAATTACCTGGAATCTCGTCGAGAGGCCAAAAAGTGCCATTTTTTTGGAAGTGCGTGGGGATGTATGTATGTATGTATGCATGGGGGATGGATGGATGTATGTCTGTGTGTTATCGTTTTTTCGTCCACGATTTTTTCCACACCTTTGCGCTGATTGAAATGAAATTGAAAACCTACCATTAGTTTAACAAAATGAAGCGCTGATTAGTTTTTAGTACATATCGGTCCACAAACATTAGTACTTTATTTCAGTACTTTTTAGTTTTTTCTAAATATCTTGAAAATGACTTAACCAAAGTTAAATAAAGTCTTTAGTAAAATCATATTTTAAAGTACTTTACTCTATAGTAATATAGTACTTTTTTTAATTTTAAATTCTTTAAAAATTATTCATTTGATCGTTTTAAGATAGCTCATTTAACCTAACTTAAGTAAGAATGGTTAGGCTTCTCGCTGTGAAATGGTAAAAATTTGGGAGAAATTTTATAAGTAACCATAGCAACCGCGCTGTTTTCTTATCCGTTACCATTGCTGATGACATGGAGAGTCGATTCGACTTAAAATCAAAAATAGCTATTGATTCTCATCTACTACTTGTGGAATAACCATTCTATATTGGATTTTTGAGCGTTTCGGATTTTATTGGTAACCATTGCTGAAGACATAGAGGAATCAAGTTAAAATCAAAAATAACGATCGATTATTATCTAATACTAGAGGAATAACCTTATTGCATTTCATTTTTGATGTTTTGACTATTAATGGAAACCTCTACTGAAAACGTGGAAGAATCGACTTAAAATCAAAAGAGACTAAATTCTTTTTGGTAAACAACTCAAGCTTACCAATAATAATCGAAGGGTCAAAAATCTAATGTAGAATTATTATTCCTCAAGTAATAGATGAGAATCAATCGCTATTTTTGATTTTAAGTCGATTCCTCCATGTCTTAAGCAATGATTACCAATAATAACCGAAATGTCAAAAATCCAATGTAGAATTGTTATTCCTCGACTGTTAAATGAGAATCGATCATTATTTTTGAATTTAAGTCAACATGAACTGCAAATTGCAAGTGATATCTGATTCATATAAAGGAATAAACATATTAATATTTCAAATGAATTTGGATAAAGTTTAGCAACGATCCGTTGCAGTTTTATTTTTTCATTGAAGGACTTTCACCAACTTGATGAAAAACTAAAATTTGTTAGAATAGTATATTCGGAGTAACTTAAAAAAAAAAAATAGAAATTATTTACCAAGTAGTTTTGATAAAAAACAAAAAAACAAACAAACATATCAAACACATTCATTTTGGGGGATCATGTACCGCCCCCCCCCCCCCCCCCCCGAGGGGAAAATTTTTGACTTAAAAAGTAGTTTTTAGAAGCGATTTGGACCACTCAGTAAAATTAAAAACAAACAAAAAGAGCGCATGAAGAAGAGGAAAATTTACAGGTTTACCTACCTATTAAATGTATATTAAATACCATGGTGATCCATCCGAATGTCTAGCGGGCTATACGCAAAATGACGTTGGATTGTAGCTAAGTGGATCACATCTTTTTCTCTCTTGGTCCAGACTTAATACTCCGCAGACTCCAATAGCGTAATCCGCAGTAGTCTCGCGAGATAAAAATATCTTTTTTCAAATCAGGCGCGGTCAAAAACAATCCTCGTTAAAGTATCAATTATTCTTTGATATATTAATGAGGAAAATTAAAATTTATTTAATATCATTATTTCAAGTTAGAAATATATAAGTTCAAATATTATTTTCACTCAATATTTGACAAAAATTCCCTACATTAGATTCGCGATTGAATCAAATGTAGAAAACCTTCAGTTAAATGTATATTATACTATACTTGGACTATAGTTCGCTAATTGAGTTCTTCATATTTAATAAATTGGATGAGACTACTAATGAAAAATAGATATTTTTTAAAATTAAAAAAAAAAAAATAGTTACAGCTTCTTTAGTCCAGGCAAATTACGATTTTAACAGGAAATAATTCCCGATAAAAATTTTATTGCTGGAATACCTTTATTGGTACTTTAATATTACTACTCTAAGTTTCCTCCAAATCTGTGTTGTGGAAATTTTTCTACGCGCCTCAAAATGAGAAAATTTCGGCGTTTTTTCAGTTTTTCATGAATAGCTCAAAAACGGTTTATCATATAAAAAGGATCTTTATTAGATAAATTTTCTCATTTTGAGGCGCGTGAAAAATTTCCAACAGATTTGGGAGAAAATTTAGGATAGTAATATTGGAGTACCAATAAAGGTATTCAGCAATAAAATCTTTACCGGGAATTATTTCCTGTTTATGCCATTTTTTTCTCGTAATTTGCCTGGACTATTTCTAAAATGAATGGAACTATTTTATTCTATAGTGTACTCATGAAAATTGTATAATATATTCTAAATAAAAACTTTTGAATTGAAAAAAAAATCATGATAGCCCAGCGGTCATCGTAGGTAACAGTAAATACATATTTTGAACAAAATAAATACTACTAACCCAGTAGCCCAGTATATAGAGGTGTTTCTTCTTCTTCGAGGTGCCATACACGAAACGGGTGTCAGTGCCTCTCCACATATACCTGTGCTGAGTGTGTTTAGTTGTTTTACACAGATATACGTGACCTACTTTTTAACGCCGGATTCCGAACGGCTTATGTTGGAGAGGTGACTAGGCAATTATACTCTTGGTAGGTTGCCATTACTTTCCAAGAGGAGGTGACTGCAAATATCTATCTGCAGGAGCTCGGTCTCGAACCAGCGATCTTCGAGTCAGCGACCCGACACTCTAGCCACTGACCCATAGTCACCACAGGGGTGTTTCACCTTACATTAATTGCGGGAAAATATTTTTTCTACGATCGCTTGGTATGGTGTGGGTATGCCAAATCTAAGTTTACGACCTCAAAAGTGTAGGGGACAGCTTTTTGGTGCTGAAAGACCTCGAAATTTTCGGACTTTTTCCAGTTTTTCGCTTATAACTCGAAAACTTCATATTTTGTAAATAACCGTCCTATAGTAAATTAAAGAGGACAAAATTTTGCGTCGATTAAAAAAATAGAAAATTTATTCAGTAGTTCGATTTTTTATGGGAATCACTTTTGAATATCCCTAAAACTCGCACTTTTTTCGATTTTTTCCTAATTTGATCATAAAGAAGCACGTTTTTGACAAAGACGACTCTAAACATTTTTAAAGCTAGATTAAATTTGCTACAATTGAAACATAGATTTATCCTAATTAGATAATCGTTACTCGTGCCGCAATGAGGTTGATATTAAAGAAAAAATCCAATTTTTTCCAAAAAATTGCAGTTTTTCCTTCATAAAATGAAAATCATTCATCCTAGAAACTTGTCTAGCAAATTTTGTTCACTTGAACGTTTACTTGGACCACTTTTTTGATAAAACTCTTAGATTTATAGATATTCTGCATTTTCCGGACAGGATATGATTCGAATCCTCAAAAGCGTCAGAGTGATCTTTGTCGCAAACGTGCTCCTTCATGGTCAAAATGGGAAAAAATCGAAAAAGTGCGAGTTTTTGGGATAGTTATTCAAAAGTGATCCGAGGGGATGTTTTTGGATCCCCATAAAAATCAAACTACTGAACCAATTTTCTATTTTTTTTTAATCGATGCGAAATTGTGCCCTCTTTAATAGGACGGTTATTTACAAAATATGGACCGTTTTCGAGTTATAAGTGAAAAACTGGAAAAAGTCCAAAAATTTCGAGGTTTTTCGGCCACCAACAGTTGTCCCCCACACTTTCGATGCCGCGAACTTAGATTTGGCATACCCACACCATACCAAGCGATCCTAGAAAAAAAAAAATTTCTCGCAATTAATATAAGCTGAACCACTTTTTGGATCCTCTCTATTTACTGGGCTACAGGCAAATTCGACCGAAAAAAAGGGCCGCGCTGGCTAATAAATATGCACAAGGTGGAAATAATTTTAATCGACGTTAGGCATCCAAAATAAGAGTTATATGAGTTTGCGTCGGTTTCTGGCTGGTGCTATATTTTTGATGGCCTAAAAACCACGAACATTTTTGACTTTTTTCAGATTTTTGCTTTTAACTGGAAAGCCATGAGATCTACCGAAAATTTCACTCTTACCAAAATGAAAGACCATAATGTTAAAGATTAAATAAAATAGAACGAATAAAGTTAAAATTGGTTCAGTCGTTTAGCCACAATTGATCGTCAAATATGGGAAATTTTGGCCGAAAATGTAATTATGCTTATTAGGTGGTCACAAAACCACACTTCGAATTTTTGCTGTGCTGACAGCCCCAGCAATAGATTGCCAATTGACTAAAAAATTAGATTGGAAAAGTTTGTTCTTAATTTAACAACGGTAACCCGTGCTGCAATGTAGTTAAAGTTTTTTAAAAACTGCAAAAAAAATTGCAGTTTTTCATTCATAAAATAGAAAACCACTCATCAGAAAACTTGATTCTTGTCTCATTTTCTAGGAAATTTTGTTGGCTTGAAGTTTTACTTGAGCCACTTTTTTGTTAAAACTTTTAGATTTTTCCAAGACATGGCACATGATTCGACCACATTGCGGCACGGGTTACCGTAGTCTAATTAAGATGAAACTTTACCAATCTCATTTTTTAGCTATTTGGCAACTATTAGGTGGTCAACACCAAAATTCGAAGAGTGGTTTCTTTTTACCTCCTAATAAGCATAATCCACTTTTTCGCTAAGTTGGTAAAAATTGCCTATCTTTGAAGATCAATTGTGGCAAAACAGCTGAATTGATTTTAACTTTTAAGTTAATATCCGGTGTAAAAAATTTTATGCTCTTTCATTTTGATAAGAATGGAATTTTCTGCCAGATGCATGGTTTTCGATTTATAAACAAAAATCTGAAAAAAGTACAAAATTTCCGTGGTTTTTAGGCCCTCAAAAATTATAAATTAACTAAAACTTATATCGTTCTGTGATTGGTGCTCGAACCGATACCGTCTGCCTCCTGGCTGCAAATGTGGCAAGTACTGGTGGCAAATTTTGTCTCTACGCAATTTGAATATGACCGGGGCGGTGCGATTTGGAAGTCTCGCTATGGGGAGGGGGGGGGGGGCGATCACACCCCTGGATCCTGCCTTGTACTATATACAATCGGTTCTAGACTTTCATACTTTCTACTTTTGTAATATAGTTTTTTATTTTGTGGATATTTTGTACTGTATTTATAAGTTTGGATTTTTATCGATATTAATCGGAAAAATGCTCTTATTTCTCCTGTTAGAAGGACGGGCATTAAAATCAATAAAGGTGTTATTTATTTATATACTAAGATACCGCATTAGAAAAATTAATATTTTCACGATATTCTTTTTATTTTTAAAATGGCTCTATTTTTTGTTTACTACTATTTCAACTTTCGTTTTCATTTCAGGAAGCTTATGCTTCATATTGAGCCATTTATTATTTTATTTTATTATTTCAATATAAATATGTGTAGGATCCAGCCAAGCCAACTTGGTGCGAGCTAGTTACGATTACCCCTCCGACACGAACAGTTCATCCCGGAGTTCTATCGATTAAAGCAGAAGTTCTATCAGTTATATCAGCAGTGTGTGTAAAAGAGTCAGTTATAAGTATATCGCAGTGTTAAAATCCCAAGTTCAAGTTGACAGTTTATTTCTACTCAAGACACGATATGCATGAACATCTCCAGATTCATATTACATTTATAAAGCATTTGTTATATTATTATTATTGAAAAGCATCTAATAAACCATTATTATTGAAAATACTTGAGTCTTTCTTCACCTGGTTAAAGCCACCTAAGAATAATCCCTACATATGTATAATAAACCTTAATTGGTTTTTAATGGGAATGTTATTATTGAGTTTTTTCTTTTTTTTTGAGTTTTAATTCTATTTCTTGAGAATTAGTTCTAATATATAAATATATGTAAACGTTAGATGAACGCGAAAGTTAAAACTTTTTATCAGGTCACTGCCCTATTTTGGTGCAATTGGGACCAGGCTCGTTTTGATACTGAGCCAAGAATTGAAAAAAAATATGATCCCAGTCGGATACGATCCGACATCTTCTGTGTTAAGCCCGCAGATGCCTTTTCCATTTAAGCGATGGGTCCCCAACTAGGTCATATAATCAAATTTTATATATATTCAACTCTTTAGTTCAGGCGCGTTTTCTTCCTATTTTCTAATAGTATGGTTCTTATAAATTTACTACAATGCCCATCTGTCTGATTCTTTAGGGAATCGAAACAGATGAATTTTGTTCAGATATTCAATAATAAATTTTATTTAGAATGTTTTATGTAAACGTTAGATGAACGTGAAAGTTAAAACTTTTTCAACTCTTGGTTCAGTATCAAAACGAGTCAAGTCCCAATTGCACCAAAATAGGGCAATGACAGTATTGTAGTAAATATATATATATATGTCTATGTACATATTGTATACTTGCAAACTGATTCCGGTCGAATCGATCTGAGTTGTTGCTCAAATCTGCCCAGTTCAAACTCAGTTTGCTAGTAATTTCTCACTCGGTCCTCGTATTTACGATGTTAATGCTTGCAAACCAGGGGTTCACCGTCCGATGTTTGCAAGCGAGGATAAAACGGGTTTTTGATTATTTTTGAGAGGGATCTTTTGAGTATCTTATTGACCGAATTCTTGTCCTACACTTAAAAAACAAGAGACTGGGAAGGATTCACAGGGTAACACGAATAAATGAGTTATTCAAAGACTGATATAATTTTAAATCAAAGAAGACAATTTATTAAATCAAAAGAAAAAATTAGATTGTGACAAAAATGAATATGTTTAAAAAAATAAGCTAAGAAAACTAAATGCATTATCTACTTAAAATTAATTTTGATTAAGAATAAGAAAAATTGATTCAATTTTGAGTTTATTGAAAACTATTTAAGTATTTCATTTGAAATTAAATTAAAAAATAAATAAATAATAAAAACAATTAGTTGTATTATTAGTTATTGTTTGTTTTTTTCGTTAAATTAAAACTTACAATGAGCAAATGAAGGTAGATTTCGCTCAAATTGTAGTTACATGTTAGTTCTTTGTGGCTGCTCCTTCCAGATTCTATATAAACTCAAGGAACTTTATATTAGACATACATTGTATTTACAATCTAAAGAAATTTATATTTACTGGTTCTATTTTTGAAATTCAATGATATTAATAAATAATATTTTTTTTTATTTATTCCTTTTTCTATTAAATAATTAAAATATTAAGCTGTGAATGATAAATATCAATCAATTATGTTATTACTCTTTTTTTTAACTTTAATTTTATTTACTATTATTTTTAACCGACTTCAAAAAAGGACGAGTTTAATTTATAAAATAATGTGATTTTTTATCTACGTAATTAACGTAATTAACGGATATATTTAAATTAATTAGGGAGTCAGCTGATAAGGCCGGTGACCACCAAAAATTTATCAATATCTATTTATTGAAGGAGACAATAAAAGACTGTGTCTTCTGCTGGAATTATAAAATTTTATTTATAACGAGAGTATAGTTTCGAGGCCTTTGTCCTCTTCATCAGTCTATTACAATTAATTCTTGTGAATCAATTGTAATAGACTGATGAAGAGTGCAAAGTCGTCGAAACTACTCTCGTTATAAATAAAATTTATAATTCCAGCAGAAGACGCACTCTTTATTATCTCCTTCAATATATAAACATTCTGCTACCCTCGGCAAAAAAAAATTCAATTTAATATCTATTTAATAAAAACCAAAAAAAAAAAAAACAATACGGCTGTCCCGACAACAGATTTATTTTTGCTTATTTTCCATTTTTAAAATTTCTACCGTTAATTCGTTTAAATTCACAATATTTTTTGTCATTTCTCATCTTTAAGCATTTTTTTAATTGACTTTTTTACATTTATACTTTAATTGTTTAAATTACTTTACTGATTCTATATTGAATTTCAAAATAGGAGATACAAAATTAATTAACAGAATGGCTATTGGATTAGAAAGATTCACTATTAAATAACGTTTTAAATGTTCAATTTATTAATTTGTATAACTGCAGTTTATTAATGAGATGGTGTTAAGCTTAACTTTTTTATTGGCTAGTCGGATCCGACGTCGTGGATGTTTCTAGTATTTGATTAACAGGTTCTGGACCATTCCCTTTCTACAGCATTGACGAATAATCGCCGCCTGGTTGATTACAAACTCCTTGGATTTGGTCAGCTCTGTGTGCAAATGAAAATAGTAAGATAAAATTCTCCGTGCTCTGAAGCTATATTACTAGCTAGGCTCAAATTGAAATTGCTTTTAGGGAGAGGCCCGAGAACATGTAGCGTATCAAGAAAAAGTATAATTCGTTATTTAGAAAAATCTCTTTTCAGAGTGATACTTCTCTGTATTTGCTCCTCAGAACCTCTTCAGCAAGTCAGGGGATCCATCGCCTAAATGGAGAAGGCATTTGCGGGCTTAACGCAGAAGATGTCGGATCATACCCGGCTCGGTCCTGTATCTCTTTTTTTCAACTCTTGGTTCACTATCAAAACGAGTCCGGTCCCAAGTGCACCAAAATAGGGCAGTGACCGGATAAAAGTTTTAACTTTCGCTTTTCATTTAAATGTTAACATATAAACATTCTAAATAAAATTTATTATTGAAAAACTGAACAAAATTCATCTGTTTCGATTCCCCAAAGAATCAGACAGATGAGAATTGTAGTAAATTTATAGCAACCATACTATTAGGAAAATAGAAGAAAAACGCGATTGAACTAGAGAGTTGAATATATATAAGATTTGATTATAGGATCTAGTCAGGGGATCCATCGCCTAAATGGAGAAGGCATTTGCGGGCTTAACGCAGAAGATGTCGGATCATACCCGGCTGGGTCCTGTATCTCTTTTTTCAACTCTTGGTTCACTATCAAAACGAGTCTGGTCCCAAGTGCACCAAAATAGGGCAGTGACCGGATAAAAGTTTTAACTTTCGCTTTTCATTTAAATGTTAACATATATATATACAAGAATTGCTACTTTAAAATAATAAGATAAGATTTATTTGAAATACTCTAATTTTGACAGTGAATTTACTAATCCTTCTATATTTTAATTTCACCTGTCTAAAAAAACTTTGCTTGTTTCGAAACTTATTAACAATTAAACGAATTTAGAATTATAAACAATCTTTCCTTTTATTTTCATTTAAAATCTATGAATACTCGATTTCATTTAATATTCTAGAAATATTCACACATGTAAATTAAAATAATTAATTTATTAATTACATATTTAAATCAAATTCCCTCTTATCAATAATTATACTATATTAAAAAAAACTATTTAATAAATTACCCACTTATTTAAAATTAACTAAAAAAATTTACCTAAAAATGGTTTGTTACAAAATTTTTCCCTTTATACAGAATAAAAAAAATTAAATTCGAGGGGTAGTTTCCGGTTGTGTACATTGTACAATATGTATATATAAAACCAATTTAATGTATATATTTTTTCAGTTCATTTTTCAAAAAGTTCCAAAATAATTCACGTTGATAACAGAGAATAAAACGAATTTGTCAATTTTTTTCAAAATATCTCAGGAACAACCGGTTTCGGATTCTTATATTAAGTACAAAAATCGGTTAAAATGCGGAACAGCACTTTAAATTAATAAATTTTACATGTGCTATTCAACTCTCCTCTCCCCCTCAACAATGGAGCCACGAGTGGGTATTTCGATTAGTATTAGTGCTTCATTCGAAAAGTACTCGGCAAATTGAAATTCCAAATCGTTGAATTAATCCATTATCTATTGCATGGCTCATTTCTGAATTGCATCCAGGGTGTCAAGAGAATTCTCGGAAACCCGTCTTCCCGGTTGCAAATTGTATTTGATAGTAATTGATTGTTGTATAGTATGAGAATTTGAGTTGGCATAAATAGCATCAGGATATGAATTACAAATTCAAGTTTCCTTGGAGTAAATCTATTCTAGTTTTCTCATTTGTTAAAGGGCAAAGCCAATGGCATCAATAGATATCGAAACTAAAATTTCCACAATTCAAATATATTTGGAGAAAAAAGTGAAAATGTTTCTAAACTCCGTACGGTTTTTGTAGTTATGGTGAATATGTAATGCAAAATACACCTGTTCAATTGTTTATGATTTTTTTATTATAAAATCGGATTAAAATCTCAAAAATGATATTTTTTGAATAATTTTGCAATTTTTAACCGCAAGTTGTACTAAAGGTAGGGCCGGTTGTATGTCGCTTTGTAAATGCTTTCTAAAAGTAACAAAGGGTAGATGGTAGACCGACTGGAAAATGGCCATATGCGTTGTACAAGGTTTTTAGAAGTCTCAGTAAAATTTTTTGCCGAGTAAGAATTATTTTTATGTTGGCGTGCAATAATCCCTAAAACATCCCTAAAATGTTTTTTTTCAAATGTTACAAACCACGGTTTTGAAATATAGTGGCATTAAAAAAAAAATATTATTGACAATCTAACCTTAACTGAGGAATTTGAATATTTTATTATAATCATTTTACCAAGTTTTTTATTTATGATTTAGGGATTAAAAAAATAAAAAAAACATATGTATCAAAACAAAATGGTTTTAATAAAAAATAGGTACAAAAATACTGAGATAATATAACTAATTTTGCTTAAAAAAATTATTATTGGTAAATTGCACAAAATGAATGTCATTTATTAGCATAAAACTTGGAGAAAATACAATTACGTGAATATATAATATATATTTGGGTTGTTTTCGTCAATCTTTGAAAAGAATTAGGATCAGTTTTCTCGTTGATAGATATATACAGACCATTAGACTGGATTTTGCAATGACATAATTGACAAGGCTTAAAAAACTTAATATAAAAGATATTAAACAAAATATATAAGAATCCCAAACAAAATTGACTTTGAATGATCAATTTTGTTTGAGATTTTTATATATTTTGTTTAATACCTTTTATATTAAGTTTGTTTAAGCCTTGATGTCATTGCAAAATCCAGTCTAATGGTCTGTATATATCTATCAACGAGAAAGCTGATCCTAAAAATTGCCTGAAGAAGTAGAAAAATATACGCCTAACGTGTTGCAACTTTTGGAAATTTATTTTCTCAAGTCCAAGATCCCATTTTCAAAATGCAAAAACTAACCGCCCAAAACGGGGGGGGGGGGGGGGGGGGGTCAAAAATGGAAAACTAGGCCCTTGTACCAAACTCAACCAAATTTTGTATACATAATCCGTGGGCCCCCAGAAGTCTAAAAATGCAAAAACTAACAGCCCAAAATGGGGAGGGGCGGGTTAGGGTCAAAAAATGAAAATCTTGGCTATTTACCAAACTCAACCAAATTTTGTATACATAATCAGTGAGCCCCCAGGAGTCTAAAAATGCAAAAACAAACCGCCCAAAACGGGGGGGGGGGGTTAGGGTCAAAAAATGAAAATCTTGGCTATTTACCAAACTCAACCAAATTTTGTATACAAATCAGTGGGCCCCCAGGAGTCTAAAAATGCAAAAACAAACCGCCCAAAACGTGGGAGGGGGGGGGGGGTCAAAAATTGGAAACTAGGCCCTTGTACCAAACTCAACCAAATTTTGTATACATATTCAGTGGGCCCACAGTAATCTAAAAATGCAAAAACTAACCGCCCAAAATGGGGCGGGGGGATGTAAAAATGAAAATCTAGGCCCTTGTACCATACTCAACCAAATTTTGTATACATAATCATTGGGCCCCAGGAGTCTTAAAATGCCTCCCCTACATGATTATAAATAATTTTATTAAATATTAAACATAAGTGAGGGGTCAGGTTGTATGGTAAAGTCAAGTGGATGGCCACATCAGAACACGTCAGCTTATTTTATTTTAACATTAACACGTGCCACAAAGCTTTGAAAGTTTTAAATGGAATAATAAAAAAGGAATTTTTTTAACCGAAGTTTCTTTTTTTCATAACTCCTCTAAAAATTGATGAAATAATTTGAAATTTGGCATAGTTGTTATTTATATGCTAGGAAAAATCCTAAAATTATTAAATTTTATATTTATTATTTTATTATATATTAGCCGACCAAAACCGGGGGGGGTTCAAAAAATGAAAATCTTGTTAGCTCACTACTGAACCCCGACATGTAAAAATTACCCTAAAAATGGACAGTTTGAGAGTTTTTCACACCCTTATTTTAATACGAACTGAATTTGAAAAATTAATTTTAATTTCAATTAAAGAGATCTTTAGGGAGATATCTTACACTCCATATGATAAAAAAATAGTTTTCATTTTTGACAGAACATAAAATTTAACCATCTAAAAAAAATTATTCGATTATTTAAGGCAAAATGAATACATATAATTTCTACATTTAAAGTTTAATTTAGAGAAATTGAATACGCTTAAGAATGAAAACTCTGTATAGGAGAAGCAAGTACAAGTCAGGTGGTATCCACACCAGTATTTTGCGGGCCATTTATTGGCCGTGGTTGTCTAAAATCCAATATTGTTAATGCTTACATAATATTTTTCAAGTTTTCTTGAAAATCGAAATAACTCAATTGTTTTTTGATTTCCACCTCTTCAAATGCCTTAACAAATGTTAGTACTCTGTATATTTAATCGATTTGGTAGTTCCAATAACAAATTAATGACAAAGGGAAATTGAACACGCTTAAGAATGAAAACTCTGTATAGGAGAAGCAAGTGCAAGTCCTGTGGTATCCACACCACATTCATTGGCCGTGGTTGTCTAAAATCCAATAAAAATATATCACTAGTACATTAAATACCTACTGGTTGCGCCAATCGCAACCGTGAGCTTATTGCGTGTGTGATCATCGTTTTTACGATTTTTGCGCAGAAAAAATATCGCTAGGGCAGAGTTCGTCAACTCGACGGAACAGCGCTGGGGAGACCGTTCGCTCAGGGAACAGCCGTAAACAAATCTATGTTTATTTACACAATTAATTTTTTCTCATTCTTGTGTAATCAGCGAATCTGTGCAGATCATGTTCTGCTAATCAGAGTCCAGTCTCACATTTTACTCTCATATTTTTGCTTGTTGATGTTCTTTTTTCCCCATATCAATTGTATATTGATAAAATATCAGCTAGTGAGTTGATATCTAATTTCCGAACATCACAACTGGACTTTTAAACTTCTGCTTTCTGGAAGCTGTACCATCTTCTCTCTCTCTCAGTATCGACTTCATTGGAAGGAAATACACATTCGTTTTATTTTTGGTACAGATTGGCCTGGAAGAAATTCTCAAATTCAACGGATTCATCAAACATTTTCAACAAACTGATAAGTGAAGCTATTTGATCCCATACTCTTTCATACATTTTTCTACACTTCCTTAATTACTGAAAAACTCTCTCTCTTCTCATTTAATACAATCCATTTGGATTTTTTGAACACTTCATCTCATCTATGCAAATAATTTCTCGAATTCATTTGACTATTATATTTATTTTATAAATAAATATGGCCGCCTTGTTAATGGCTAATTAGATCTAATTTTAATTTAACATTTTTAATCCTGTTACTACTAATAACTTTAATTGGAAAATTGTTAATTAGATTTAATTAATTAATTTTAAATTCATTCGTTTATTTGTCTCAAATACTTTCTGTTTAATTAACTTATAATATTACCCTGTTAATAATAATAATAAAAATAAATTGATAATTTCTAATCATAATTCATATTCACAATTCAATTGGACTTTGCAATTTTTTGTCAGATAATTTGTTTTTTTTTGCTTCTATTTTTACTAATCAAATTAATAAATCTATCTGTTTAAAAATCCTATTTTCCCATACATTTAATTTTCTTGTTATTTTTTTATTTATTTTCGACTTTCAGATGTAAGCAAGAACCTTCTTATTAAATTCAATTTCATTCATAATATGGTGATAATTTATTCACATTAAAACTAACATAAAAGTTTAAGTGCGCTGAGCAACTGAAAAACTTTTTTGGAGTCACTGTTATTATTTTTTAATCCTAGCATATTTTTATTTTTGTTGAACTTTGAATTTTTCTTTCTCTCTTTTTTTCCACCCTGACTATCAGTTGGCTCAACCACCTACTATAAGAATCGAATTTATATCTATTTGGTCACCAATCCAAGAAGCAATGGCGCCTATGTTACTTAATTGCGGAGTGGTTTGGATAGAATGCCAAGGCGATTTAAATTAAATTGAACTGGTGCATTAATTAAACTTAATTATTTGGTAAATTAATTTGATAAAAAAACATTTTTTAAATTTATTAAATAAAAATAAATATTATGGACATGAATTTAGGTCATTTATTTTATTTAATTGAATATATATCACAAGTTGATTTTGAGAAAAAATTCAATCTTTCTTTCTCAAATAGATACTCATTTCTTTTCATAAAAAGAAATATTTAAGTTAAATTTCGTCGATGAAAGAAAGTCAAAGTGTTTATAATTGAAATTCTATATTTTGTTCTGATTAATATTACCCAAAGATAAAATCTTCGTTTTCTATTACATACTCGTAACACATATAGTTAACATATAATCAACTACTTTTCAAACAATAAATAATATGAAACCTATTAAAAATAGTCAAAAAAAAAACTAAAAAACACGTTTCTAAAAAGTACAAAATAATGTAATAATTAAAAAGTGTGGGGCTCAGAAACATATACTTTTAATTATTATCTACAAAGTGCCCCACGCTTTTTGATTATTACATTATTTTGTTCTTTTTAGAAGCGTGTTTTTTAGTTTTTTTAAAATCTAATTTATTACTTTTTGTCTGTTAGTCTGTGCGTTACCAAATTTTTGTGGACGATCTAGCTCAAAAACTACGGTGAATATCAAAACAAATTTCACATGTAGTTTTAGTTTATTTATTAAGATTAAGAGCTGATTAGATGTTGGTGTATATCGACCCAAATTAAGGCGGTTGAGGGGGGGGGGGGGGTTAAAAATTAAAAATCTAGCCCATTTGAGCAAACTCAAAAAATTTTTGTAAACATAATCCGTGGGCCCCCAGAAGTCTAAAAATGACAAAACTAACCGCCCCAAATAGAGGGCTGGAGTGTCAAAAAATAAAAATCTAGGCTCTTGTACCAAATTCAACAAAATTTTGTATACATATTGAGTGGGCCCCAGAAAACTAAAAATGAAAAAACTAACCCCCCCCCCTACATGATTATAAATAATTTTATTAAATACTAAATATAAGAGAGGGGATAGGGTGTATGGTAAAGTCAAGTGGATGGCCACATCAGAACGTGCCAATTTAAGTATTTGAATTTTATTACCATTACACATCGAAACGAAGGTGGAAATATTATTTTCTTAGCAAAGTTTGACATGTTTAGAGAATTTTTAATTTACTACAATTATGCTAATAATTATGAAATTTTGAATGAGAAAGTAATGAGGGTAGGTAATTTAATTTATAGGTATAATTTTTTATTATTCTAATATTGTTTTGAAAGTATCGTTCATTTTTGTTTTGAGGGTTGTAAGTCCTCAAGGAAAAATTGCCTAAGAAGGCAAGGGTTTTGTGGCGAAAAGGCTTAATCATTCACTGCACCCTCCAACGGATTATAGCTACGTTTCTCTACTTCAGGTACATAATGACCATCAGCGGTGCTCATAGCCGGGTAAACTGTGTGAACTTTCACCTTCCGATTGCACCACTCAATTCGCAAATCTTGAAAGTCTTATTGCACTATTAAAGTCAGTGTAGACCGACCTCACCCAGTCCAGGCGGCACCTGGTTTGAAAACCGGGCAAAGGCCTCCGACCCGGTGTGCAATGCACCATGGTCAGACCTAGGAAACCTTAGCACCGTACAATGTACAGATCGCAAAGCATAATATAGAATAAATTATACCTCGTATGATCTAATGCCTCTCGACTGATAGGTGCTAATCACCTATCATTGCCGTTGCTCTGCGCGGACCGTTTCCCCGCCTTTGGTTCCTTGCCCGTTCTGCTAAGATTAGGTTTAAAACCAAGGCTGTTCACGTCCCAATTCATTTATCCATGATAAGGTTAAACGGTACGGTCGTAGTAAAAAAATACGTTACTCCCGCCGTTTACGCCGAAACGTGTTGCAACTTTTGGAAATTTAGCTTTTAATTATTTTCTCAAGTCCAAGATCCCAATTTCCAGCCTAATTATATAATTTATATTTATAAATTATTATAAATATTAAGCAAGCAAGAAACAAGTAACGGAAAAATGTGGGCGGATTTTAGCATAGGAATGAATTTAACTTGTTTTAATTTAAAAAAAGTCTTCAAAATAAATAAATGGAATTTATAATTCTTCGAAATATATTTAATAATAATAAAAATTATATCATTGAATATAATTACCTATCTAGATTGTAATTTCATATAAATAATGTTCACCAAAGCATTTTTAATTTTAATATACACCCGCTTGATTTGAACATTAGATACGTTCCAGGAGAAAACGTGTAATTCAAAACAGTGCAAAACGATTTTTAATAAACAATGCTAAAATGCAACAATCCCCCCCCCCTAGAAATTTCATTGTCGCACGTTACGTCTTAGCCACCCCACCCCCTATGGGCACTCCTGAAATATGTAGTATAAAATCATTTTAATAATTATTGATTACTTTTTTAGTATTTCAATATAAATAGTATTTCTCTTTTATAATAATAAAATAACAATTTTTTAGGCCCTAAAAAAACCTAAAAATCTTACCCCCCGCCCCTCTAAAAATGTTTGCAAAATGAGGCTCAGAGTAAACAGTCAAAATGTAGCCTATTGCATTGAGAAAACTGAAACCCTATAAATCAAGGGATAGGGGGTCATATTTAAAAACCGTATAAAACAGGTATAGTGCAAATCCATGGATTGGTTAGATCTTTGGTTTTTTTTTTAAAAGTTTATTGAAGAAATATTCAGACTACATTGGTGTTTGGTTGAAATTTTTGCGAAAATATAGTTTTATTATAATAGATTTCTAATTTAATTTAATTAAGTACCTCCTCTTGCATTAAAATATTATTATAAATACTTCACAGTAAAATCTCTATAAAAAGAAAGCCCAAAATCTAATCCAACACGTTGGAAATGCAAAAAATTTTGCTGAAATACGAACTTGCCGGCTTTAGCAGCCACTTACGGCTCCATCGAGGCGAGTAAACAAAACAGAAGGTAAAAGCCTTGTTTTCTGAGAATTCTTTCTTGTACAACGCAGATTTGCGAAATCGGCCGGTCTACAAGCTGATTACCATTACTGCCTTAACAAAGCGACATACAACTGGCCCTTAGAAATCTCAGAATCTGATCAGTTCTCCGAAGTGAAAATACAAACATTTTAACATAAGAACGAACTTTCTTTGACTTTTTTGAATTGCAACTCCCCTGGTAATATCAGAAACAATCAAGCATCACATACCATCGAAGGAACTCCCTTAAATAAGGTCGAGGACTACCTTCCGTAGTCAACACCAGAGCAAACACTGAAAGAGACATAGAGGACAGAATTAAGAAAGGCTACCACAAATGAACGCTCTCTGGTGTTCTTTGTGATATGAAAATGCCCATTAAAACTAAAGTCACCGTGTACAAACGAGCTCTAAGACCGGCCATGCTCTATGGGGTCAAGTGTTGGGCGGAAAGAAAATGTGATGAACAAACAAATTCATGTCACAGAAATGAAAATGTTACGCTGGGCGAGCGGGGTTACTAAACTTGATAAAATCTTAAATGAATATATCGGAGGAACCTTCAAAGTTGATGAAATACAGCATAAAATGACAGAGTGTCGTTTGCCCTGGATATGGGTACGTAATGCGTCGAAATGAAGACCATGTGACCAGACAGGTGATAGCCATAAATGAAAGTAAAAGAGGCCGCGGATGCTCACCACCTGAACGAGAACCGTTTTTAAAAATATTTTGACGTTGGGCTTAAGGACAGAATTGACGCCAGGGGATTGTGATTGATAATAGTTCAAAAACCAAAAATTTACAAAATTAAACCTCAATGACACCACTTGACATATTATTACATTGAGTTATAATCCATATTTTAATTAAATCAAGTAAAAGCACGTTAGGAAATATAAGTCGAAGTGCATAATTATGAAAATAAGATTATAATATAAGTGCAAAACACGGATTTTATATAATTTTAAAGTTAATTCAGCACAATCAACGGAACAATGCTTGTGATTACCATTCTTATGAGCTTCAAACAAATCATCGGGCCATACCTTCATGAACAAATTGACCGAACCAAAAGCTGAGTGTACTTAATATGATATTTTTACTTTACCATACAGGGTATAGTCAAATATTGTAATCGTGCATGAAAAAAGTTTTTTTTTGCTTTTTTCGAAATATCTCCAAAACGGCTTAAACTATTTTGGTTAAAAAAATTGAGCAAAACAATGCCATTTCGGTCTACAAAAAAGCCCTAATAAGTGAACAGAGAAAAAATTATATTTTCGAGAAAATAACTGTTTTGTCAAAATGTCTGTTAGTCTGTTAGTCTGGTTGTTAATCTGTGTGTTACCGAATTGTTGTGGACGAGCTAGCTCAAAAACTAGTGTGAATATCATAACCAAGTTTCACAGTAATTTTGGTGCATTGAGATTAAGAGCTGATTAGATTTTAGTGCATATAGACACAAAATTGGTGGAAGGGGTTAAAAATTAAAAATCTAGGCCATTTGAGCAAACTCAACCAAATTTTGTATACATAATCCGTGGGCCTCCAGAAGTCTAAAAATGCAAAATCTAACCGCCCAAAATAGGGGGGGGGTGTAGGGTCAGAAAATGAAAATATAGGTCTATGAACCAAATTCAACCAAATTTTGTATTCATAATCAGTGGACCCCCAGAAGTCTAAAAATGCAAAAACTAACCCTCCCCCTACATGATTATAAATAATTTTATTAAATATTAAATATAAGTGAGGGGCCAGGTTGTATGGTAAAGTTAAGTGGATGGCCACATCAGAACGTGTCTGTTTATTTCTTTGAGTTGTCTAACCCGAATAAGCTGACGTGTTCTGATGTGGCTATCCACTTGACTTTACCATACAAGCTGGCCCCTAAAATTATTTATAATCATGTAAGGGGCGGTTAGTTTTTGCATTTTTAGACTTCTGGGGTCCAATTGATTATGTATACAAAATTTGGTTGAGTTTGATAAATGGCCATAATTTTCATTTTTTGACCGATTAGTTTTTGCATTTTTAGACTTCTGGGGTCCCACTGATTATGTATACAAAATTTGGTTGAGTTTGCTCAAATATGCTAAATTTTTAATTTTTAACCCCCCCCCCTTCAGCCCCCTTAATTTTGTGTCGATATGCATAAAAATCTAATCAGCTCTTAATATCAATGGACCAAAACTACCTGTGAAATTTGGTTTCGATATTCACACTAGTTTTGAGCTAGCTCGTCCACAAAAATTTGGTAACGCACAGACTAACTAACAGACAAACAGACATTTTGACAAAACAATTATTATCTCGAAAAATATAATTTTTCGATGTTCACTTATTAGAGCTTTTTTGTAAACCGAAAGGGCATGGTTTCGTTAAATTTTTTTAATCAAAATAGTTTCAGCCGTTTTTTAGATATTTCGAAAAAAATAAGGAAAAAAACACTTTTTTCATGCACGATTACAATACTTGACTATACCCTGTATGGTAAAGTAAAAAATAATACGGATAATTCAATTCACCCGATGAAAATTCTATGACACTATAGCTACTTTTGAGTACATAATAAGGAAAAGTAACAATCATATTAAAGCAAACGCAATGTTTCTGATAAGATTAGGACAGCTATTTAATGTCTCTAATATGAGATACATTAACTCAACAATAAAGCGCAGTGGCGGCCCATAAACGTTAAACACACTTAGAATACATTAAAGGTTATTCTGCAAAGGCAATTTGGCACCTTGTACATTCTGCCATTGACTTCAGCTCGTATCAGGTAATTTATTGTTTAATAGGATTGCTGGAAAAAATCTCATAAAATCATATCCGCGAGATAATCTGTGAATACACATTTGGATCGGAATTTTCTAAAGCAATTTTCAAAATCATCTATTCTTTATTTTTCATTAATTACAGTTTTCGAATAGAAATGATCAAATAAATAACTCAGTTTAAATTTGTTTAAGTATTTGTCTTTCCCTTCCATCGAATTTACTTTTGGCTGCTTTGTTATTTGCGCACATCAAATCACGTCTTTAAACATTCGCATTTCAAAGAAATTCAGAATTGTTGAATAGGCAATGAACGTGAAGGGAAAGAGATAAAAAGAGGACAAAAGCGACAAAGAGTAGGATTTACGAGATCACAAACCGCGCCCCCTGAGCCAGATAAATAAATAAACATCTGATCTAGATGGCTCCAGGCGAGAGAAGCACCGAAAGAGTGAACGAAATATGAAGCTGATAAAGGCAGGCCGACCAAGAAAATGAGCAAAAGGGATGTGGAGTGAAACCGATTGAAATGATAACAATTCAATTGCAACGGCAAGTACGGACGAAGGCAGCTAATGGCTTATCTATAGGGGTGGTGTCAGGCGCAGCCAGGCCACCTTTGACTTAGGACCAGAGGGAGGGTCGTTCGCACCCATCCAACTCAACTGATCACTACGACGGCGACTACTACTACTACTTCTACTACTACTACTACTAACGATTTATCGATGGGAAGGAAGGAGGCAGGTTCGCTTCTTCACCTTCTTGAAACCACCAACCAGCAGCACCTTTACAAGCAGCATCTCTCCTCCCTGCCCAATATCGCCAATATAATCCGCTTAAAGAGATTCTTCTTCTTTTTTCATTGTTTTTAAGAAATTATTTGCACAAGAGTTTTACATTGGAGCGCAGAATAACACATATTTTCACTTTAGTCCTAAGAGAAAATAAATATTTATTTATCAGACCGTCAGATAGAAAATATTATTATTATAAGATATTATATTAGCTGAAGTTTTGCAAACAATTTCAAAAAATAAAAATCAATGGAAAAAATGAAAAAAAAGAGCGAAACGCTTGTCCAAAATCAGCCAAGCTAGCTGCTAAATGTGTCCTTGGCTTTCTCTATTTCTTCTACTGAGCTTCTTACCCTAAGCAAGGCTCGAATTTTCCACTGTCTCGTATCTTTTTGAACTTCCAAGCATTCTCTTGCCACTCTGGATGTAATTCTCCGAGCTATCAGACTAATAGGAGATTCGGCTTTAGCTTGCACTCTCGATTCCCTGTCTCAACGTAAAACAGTTTCGGCTCTCTCCCTTTTTCTGTTTTAAAAGTTAAATTGAAACCCGAGGCGTGAACTGCGATTGGAATTAGGTGTACACCGTCTTTGGAATTATGTGGAATTATTTTGGAATTCATTAGATGTTGTCTTCTACTTGGAAATGAAAGTGGAAGTGGAAGTAGGTGTACACTATATTAGGTCGCGGTTCACCTCTCGTGGAAACCTAATAGTGTCGCTACAATGTCTATCTTTTCGTCAGAGTGCTGTAACTAGTAGACTAGGTAAATAAGATAGAAAACTTGTAATTGAGAAGTTATATATTTTTAATACCTGTTATCTCAGCTTATTTCGACTTTTATTTTTTCCCTCACCTAAATAAAAATATATAATTTTCTTTGAAAGAGATATATTTTATAAAGAACAAAGTAAGTAGCTACCACGAAGTAACACATTTAAAAAATAGGAACATAGAAGATATAATAAATAAAACTTACTGTCTAATTAAATATTGTTAATAAATAATTATTTTTTGTAGCAATTATTATAATTTTTTTTAAGATTCAATACATGTCATGATTGACTTGAGTGAGCGATTAAAGCAGTGAGACATCGACCCTTGTACCAATTTTCCTCTTTCACATTTTCCCCCTCACTGTTTTCAATCAACATACACAATTACACATCACAGTTGAGCAACATATAGAGATTTTTAAAAAATCGAATAAATCGTTTTTGAGGAAAAAATAAATAAAATAAAAATTACCTACAAACCCCTTCAACCTTCACTTGGCGAATTTCGACTTGAACAACATATGTTGAAAATACATGACATAGAGAATATATAATATGTTTTTCAACTTTTTCTATGACGCGACCCCCATAGTATGAAAAAAAAATTCGCGACCCTCTACCCCCTCTGTTTGAGAGGCCCGGCTCGTGACTTTGTGTACAATTTTTCATTTTTTTAATAATAAAAAACACATAAAAACAGTAAAAAAGTGTTGATTTATTATTTATTATTATAAATCCTGATATAAATTAATAAAAAAATATAATTAATAAAAAATGTATTATAAATCAATAAACCTACACAAAGTCACGAGCCGGGCCTGCCAGACCCACCGGCCTGAGAGGACCGTCTCGTGACTTTGCCTACAATTTTCCATTTTTTTTTACCATATAATAAAAAATACATAAAAACAGTAAAAAAGTATTGATTTATTACTGAGGCTTCGCGACCCCCTTATAGAGGCTTCGCAACCCCCCGACCCACAGGTTGAAAAACACTGCTTTAAATAAAGTGCTACAAGATCAGGGCCGTGCGGTAGATTTTCTCAGTATGATGTAATAGTATGTAATAAGTACGCCCCCCCCTTAAAATGTTTTTCCTTTAAAATTACCTTCAATTATAATTTAAAAAAATGTAATCAGCCTGTTAGATAGGTGAAGGGCACTAAGAGCTTTACACTTAGTTATTTATTGCTGAATTTCTTTATAATATAATAATATATTTGTAAAGAATTATTATATTATTAATTAATACTTTATTTATTTAATTTTAAACATATCCAAAATTACAAATTTTTTTAAAAAAAATTTCCCTAATACTTTATTTATTTAATTTAATTTTAAGCATATCCAAAATCAGAAATTTTTTTAAAAATTAAGTTCCAGGCATTTTTATTTATTTTACTATTATTATGTACCTAACGTTTTTGATAGTATTAATATAAAATATATATATTGATTTTATAAATACATTTAGAAATCTGATACAAAATATCATAACGTTTTTAACCATTAAATTTTTTCATATAAAAGACAAATTATTTTTAATTATTGAATGGCTCAAATTGTATTTTGATTTGGCTGCTTATCCCGTCCCCTTCGGTGCTGCGTGATGCAGCACGAAGTTCATTTCTGTATCATAGTACGAGACACGGGCTTCTACAAGAGGTATGTTGATTTTACCAAAAGCATACTACTGTTGATTATTAGCTGATATCTAGCTTAAGTTTTCAATTATGTTACTCTGTGCTTTATTCATGCTGAGATTGCATTCTATCAATTTTCTTTCGAATTAATCCACTCACAATGTTTCAATCCAGATAAAAAAAAATACAAATCACAGAAATAGTAATGCTTGTTGGGACGGGCAATTTTTAAACGTGGAGGAGCCTCCAAGCATTCTCTTGATACCTTGGGTGCAATTTAGAGGCGGGCTATCAGACTGAAAGGAAACCCAGCATTAACTGACGCTCTCTGACTCCCTAGTCCATTGTAGATTTGTCTCCGCCCTTTCTCTATTTACTTTACCATACAGGGTATGGTCAAGTATTGTAATCGTGCATGAAAAAAGTGTTGTTTTGCTTCTTTTTTCGAAATATCTCAAAAACGGCCCGAACTATTTTGATTAAAAAAATTGGGCGAAACCATAGAATTTCGGTCTACAAAAAAGCCCTAATAAGTGAACATCAAAAAAAAATATATTTTTAAAGATAATAAGTTATTCTGTCTGTTAGTCTGTGCGTTACCAAATTTTGTGGACGAGCTAGCTCAAAAACTAGTGTGAATATCAAAACCAAATTTCACACGTAGTTTTTGGTTCATTGAGATTAAGAGCTGATTAGATTTTGGTGCATATCGACCGAAAATTAAGGGGAGGAGGGGGCGTTAAAATTAAAAATTATAATATTTTCAAACTAAATTATAAAAAATAAAATAAAACCGACTTCAAAAAAATTAAATGCAACAAATAAAATAATAAGAACTCAAAAATAAAATAAAATGCACTAAAAGGTAAAAAATAATTATCTAATTTAGTTACAACTAAACGATGAAATTTTTCGATGAAATCACTTTTGAAGTCGGTGCCAAAAAATACATTTTATGAATTGAACTCGGCGGATCTTGCTTAGTACGTTTGACGGGTAAGCTGGCTTATATAGTTTGTTTAGCACCGACTTCAAAAAGTGTTTTCATGTAACAATTTCATCGTTTAGTTGTAACTAAATTAGATAATTATTTTATATCTTTTAGTGCATTTTATTTTATTTTTGAGTTCTTATTATTTTATTTGTTTCAAGTAATTTTTTGAAGTCGGTTTTATTTTTCTCTTTTTAGTGATGTTATTAATAGTGACTTAAGATAGTACCTTGCATGCATCTCGTAAGAGAAAGTGTCGGGCTAATGAATCAGAAAATGATAATAAAATTCAATTCATAAATATAGAATTTCTCCCGAAACGTTTTCGGGTTTTAAATGAACGTTTTAAGATTGCTTTTTTTTTATAAAAGATTTTATTTATTATAATTTCGATTATTGCTCATAAGAATTGGAGATTTACGTTATTTCGTCATTGATCATATCATCAGAACTTGACCAAATTATTATAATATGGGACCACCCCTAAGGTACCTCCTTTCCAATAAAAAAGAATCATCGAATTCGGTCTACGAGGCAAAAAGTTCTCGCTGAACATACATAAATTATTTTGTATACATAATCAGTGGGCTACTAGAAGACTAAAAATGCAAAAACTAACGGCCCAAAATGGAAGGGGGAGAGGGCAAAAATGAAAATCTAGGCCCTTCTATCAAACTCAACCAGAAGTGTATGGTAAAGTCAAGTGGATGGCCACATCAGAACGTGTCAATTTAATTATAGATATTACCATGGCTTTTGTTTTGAAGAGATAAAATCAATAATCCCTACAAACTCTTCATTTGCGTGGAAATACACGATTTTCTAAGACTTAACATATATTCGCGCTTAAATTGGATACTAACCGAACAAACGCATTCGTCAACTCGTTTATCCCTATGACATCTAGAGACTTCCTTCGATCGTCTTTCCAGCAACATATTACCTTCAATCTTTCAAGACATGCATCCACGAATACCTCTTCAACTCCGACCCAATCCCTAAATCTCTCCTTAGAGGATCCACCGCGGACTACAGAGGTTGAACCTTTTCGGTGCAATGTCTTCTTGTATTAGTATCATTAAAAAAAAATCAAATTTCGTTGCTCTATACTTACTATAACTCTGAGATATAGCTGTGCACCCCCTCCCCCCACCACATACAGACTTATTTGAAAAGTTTTTTATTTTGCCGAGAGTAGCAGAGTTGTTTATTCATAAAGAGAAACAAAGAGGTTGTCATGTCCTCTGCTTGATGCAAATAAACATACACACATATATATATATATATATATATTTGATATATATATGTACAAGAAATCATAAGTTGGTGTCATCTATTAAATTCGATGGAATGGAATATTTTTAATTATATGTCAGAGGGGTTGTTTTTCACCCCTCGGGAATCGAACCCGAGTGCCAGTAACAGCAATCCGGGCCACCTGGCTCACCTGCAGGATGCGAACCTCTCTGACATATGTACACGCGTAAAATATTTTACTCAAAGATTGTTATCTTAATTTGTAAAATTTCGCGATATAGTGATTCTAAATTTAAACATATAGCCATGCCATATAATTTAAATAAAGGTCGTTGAGTGTTTCGAATTTTGAAGAGATTCAAAATTCGAAGGGCAATGGAATGACTTTTCCTAATTTAATATGAAAGATATTAATTTGCCGATGGTAATAGATTCAAATTTACAAGAAATCATAAGTTGGTGTCATCTATTAAATTCGATGGAATGGAATATTTTTAATTATTATTTTACAAATTAAGATAACAATCTTTGAGTAAAATATTTTACGCGTGTACATATGTCAGAGAGGTTCGCATCCTGCAGGTGAGCCAGGTGGCCCGGATTGCTGTTACTGGCACTCGGGTTCGATTCCCGAGGGGTGAAAAACAACCCCTCTGACATATAATTAAAAATATTCCATTCCATCGAATTTAATAGATGACACCAAATTATGATTTCTTGTAAATTTGAATCTATTACCATCGGCAAATTAATATCTTTCATATATATATGTGTATGTTTTTATTTGATTCTATGACATTTGCGCGAAATACACGATTTTTTAAAACTCAACACCCCTACGCGCTTAAACTGGATACTAATCGAACAAACGCATTCGCCAATTCATTTATCCCCATGACATCTAGAGACTGGAACTCTCTTCCCCGACCGTCTTTCCAGCAACTTATGACCTTCAATCATTCAAGACCAGCATCCACAGATACCTTCGACTTCTACCCAATCACTAAATCTCCCCTTATCTTCACGTTACAAGGGTCCACCACGGACTACAGAGGTTGTACCTTCTTGGTGCAACTTCTTCTTGTATCAGTATCATTATAAAAAAAAGCAGAGGACAACCTCTTTGTTTCTCTTTATGAAAACACATACATACACCATACACCATTGAATTTTCAAGGTATACTATGACCCGTTTTATTTGTCTAAAATCTAAAGACTTCGAAAAGTAAACCTCCTGAAAGTGAATATGCAATACTTAACTTACATCTCATTCATAGAATGAAAGTGAAAGTTAGAGGAAAAAATCGAAATGGATGGCGAATCTAGCTCGATCAAAATCGGAGTTATTAATAACTCATTTTGGGACGAAGAGAACATCAAACAAAACTTGGATATTTAATCAAAGTTTCGAATCTCTTTCATTCGTTATTAGATTAGATCGCTTCTTTTTATAAGTAAAAAAGATGTTGTTTTTTCACTTGCAATGCTACTTTTTCGTTATTTTTACTTTATTTTTCTTGAGTTGATGTTTAATAAATAAATAAAAAAAAAAAAAAAAAAAAAAACAGTCAGATGAGGTAAAGAGTTTTTGCGCGGTTGCAAATGCGGTTTCTCGCCCGGGTAAAGCGTGCACGCTGAAATCTCCTTCTTAATAAGGTCATGTTATTTTATTTGCATCGTTTTTTATTCACTTTCATTATAAACTTGAGCAAATTAGCTTTAAAAAAACATTTGAAAACATTTGAGTCGACAGATGTAATACAATCAAACGAGATTTCCGTAATTTCACGAGAATAATAAAATAACAGGGAAAAATATACAGCTCAATAAACAAATGAATAAACGATGATTTAGATAATTTTTTTTAGAGATTTTGTTGTAAACACCCAATTAAAATTAAAAGTGATAATTTCGCATTTTCAATTACAATGCTTAGCCAATTACTATCTAAAATAATTTATGAATGTTGATCCATTCGAACTTCACAGGTCATTGCTTTTCGGACTGAAAAACCATCAATCGGATCAAATCATTATCGCCCTAAGTGTGTCAGACACAAATCAAGTACTTAAACCTAACAAAGGGAACAGAAATGGAGGAGGGTTCTTTTCAAGGCTTGATCCTTTTTTAAAGTAAAACAACCAATGAAATAAAAAAATCATTACAATATTAATGGGTTCTCAAAAACGTGTTCAATTTTTCTAATTTTAATAAAATACCCGCGATTATTTATTCATTCCAATTGAATAGTTAAAACAGTTAAGAAAGTTTGCGTATACTCGCAGATAAAAAGAACCTCCCGATTTGATTTTTGGTCCCGCATCCCGGCTACAAAGGCGTATCTAGATATTTTTCAAGGAGGGAAGCCAAATATCGATAAAAGTGAAGCTCCCCTCTATACATTTTGAAAGCCAACTTACCGTCAGACGAATATATAGTTATAATCTAATAATGTTTCCAAATTTTTGTGAGAAATTTCGAAAATGAATAACATTTGATCTAAAATTCTGTTCCTACAAAAGTCAAAATAGGGGAGGCGGCAAGACCCTCTTCATGCGCTCCATAAATACAAAATCTGTCTTGTTAGAATTAAATATTAATGCTGAATAAAAGATTTCATCTGTCGATGGTAACAGAATTGTTTTTATTTTAGGTTAAAAATAAAATAAAATGAGAGAGTCTTCTGTTTTTTAAATAAAATAATTTTTAATTATTTCTAGAGACTATAGTTTCGAAGGCATTGCCTTCATCATCGTCTATCACAAATATTTCAAATTAGCTATAAATTAAGATTTATACATAGAAAGTTTCTATGTATAAATCTTAATTTGTAACTAATTTGAAATATTTGTGATAGATCATGATGAAGGCAATGCCTTCGAAACTATAGTCTCTAGAAATAATTAAAAATTATTTTATTTAAAAAACAGAAGACTCTCTCATTTTATTTTATTTTTAACCTAAAATATTAATGCGTTCAACACTGGAAGTTGACATTTACATGAAAGATTTTTCGTTTTTTTTGATTTTCTCAAAAACCGCACTAACGATCTTTTTTACTTTATCCAATGTGAAGCATGGGTAAAGTATTGTTATCGCTCTCGCGCCAAGCGGGACTTCAAAGGGTCCTAAGGTAAAGACTACGGAACCCATGGACTCAATTAAGGTCACAAATTGTAGTATTCAATTAGGTTGAATTTTAGCACGTGACGATTTTGCCAAAAATTACCAGGGATCTCGTCGAGAGGCCAAAAAGTGCCATTTTTTTGGAAGTGCGTGGGGATGGATGGATGGATGGATGTTATCGTTTTTTTCGTTCATGATTTTTTCCACACCTTTGCACCGATTGAAATGAAATTGAAAACCTACCATTAGTTTAACAAAATGAAGCGCTGATTAGTTTTTGGTACATATCGGCCCACAAACATTAGTACTTTATTTCAGTACTTTTTTAGTTTTTCCTAAATATCTTGAAAATGACTTAACCAATTTTGATGAAATTTAAAATCTAATTAAGTACCTTGTGGACAACAAAAAAGGTTAAATAAAGTTTTTAGTAAAAGTATATTTTAAAGTACTTTACTCTAGAGTAAGATTGTACTTTTTTTAAATTCCTTATTTTACCAAAATTTAAAAAAAAAATCTATTTATAAAAAATTTATTCATTTGATCGGTAATATAGCTCATTTAAACTTGTTTAAGTAAGAATGGTTAGGCTTCTCGCTGTGAAATGATAAAAATTTGGGAGGAAATTTTATAAGTAACTATAGCAACTGCGTTGTTTTTTTATCCGTTACCTTTGCTGAAGACATGGAGGTATCGAGTTAAAATCAAAAATAGTGATTGATTCTGATCTAATACTTGAGGAATAACCATTCTATATTGGATTTTTGACGTTTCGGTTTTTATTGGTAACCATTGCTGAAGACATGGAAGAATCGAGTTAAAATCAAAAATAGTGATTGATTCTGATCTAATACTTGAGGAATAACCATTCTATATTGGATTTTTGAATTTTCGGTTTTTATTGGTAACCATTGCTGAAGACATGGAAGAATCGAGTTAAAATCAAAAATAGTGATTGATTCTGATCTAATACTTGAGGAATAACCATTCTATATTGGATTTTTGACGTTTCGGTTTTTATTGGTAACCATTGCTGAAGACATGGAGGAATCGAGTTAAAATCAAAAATAGTGATCGATTCTCATCTAATACTTGAGGAATAACAATTCTACATTAGGTTTTTGACGTTTCGGTTTTTATTGGTAACCATTGCTGAAGACATGGAGGAAACGGCTTAAAATAAAAAATAACGATCGATTCATATCTAATACTAGCGGAATAACCTTATTGCATTCCATTTTTGATGTTTTGACTATTAATGGCAACCTCTACTGATAACGTGGAAGAATCGACTTAAAATCAAAAAGACTAAATTCTTTTTGGTAAACAACTCAAGCTTGAGTTTAATAATCGTAACGTCAAAAATCAAATGTAGAATTGTTATTCCTCGAGTATTAAATGAGAATCGATTCGATCATCATTTTTGAATTAAAGTCAACATGAACTGCAAATTTCAAGTGATATCTGATTAATAATTAAGGAATAAACATATTAATATTTCAAATGAATTTGGATAAAGCTTAGCAACGATCCGTTGCAGTTTATTTGTTTTTTATTATAATATATATCTTTAACATATTCTTTTTTTATATTTAAATCCAACTGAATCCACATTTTATGTAAAATGAATGAATACAATATTCATTGTTTTCTTTTAATTTTATTATTTTATAATGATTTTTTTAAATAAGCTGACGTGTTCTGATGTGGTCATCCACTTGACTTTACCATACAACCTGGCCCCTCACTTATATTTAATATTTAATAAAATTATTTATATTCATGTAGGGGGGTTAGTTTTTGCATTTTTAGACTCCTGGGGGCCCACTGATTATGTATACAAAATTTGGTTGAGTTTGGTACAAGAGCCTAGATTTTCATTTTTTGACCATACACCCCCCATTTTGGGCGGTTAGTTTTTGCATTTTTAGACTTCTGGGGTCCATTGATTATGTATACAAAATTTGCTTGAGTTTGCTCAAATGTCCTAGATTTTTAATTTTTAACCTCCCCCCTCCACTTAATACTTTACATAATGTAATCAACGCCTACGTTACTCCTTATGAAAATTATAATTTTGAAAAAATCTAGCGCATGCGGCTTTCGCTGGTTAAATAAATGCGCTGGTGCCAAATTTTTTTTGTCTAATTTTTTTTCTACATTTTTAATGATTTATTCCTTATTATCTCAGAAACTGTGTTGTAACTATGAATCAAAATTGTCTTAAAATATGTATTGGTTATTGTTTAATTTTGATTTAGTTTTTTATACAAATGGTAAGAAGGGTTTCTTAATAATAATTAAATATGTATGTAAATTTATAATCTATCTAAATTTCAAAAAATCCTAATAACGAATTTGGCGGAACAACTACCTTAAATCCTAAGCTAATGTTCTGTTTTTAAAAACATTTTTTATTTTATTTTAAATAAATTGTATATATATCATAAAAGTATTTATAGTTTAAATTACCATTTCTAGAAGTGGCTTTAGTTCTTTTTTTTGTTTTTTATCATAATACATATCTTAAACATATTCACAAAAATATTCCGAATATCCATTATTGGTTAACTTATATTTTGTTCAATAGTTAATAATTATATTCCATGTTAAAAAAATTAAAGTATTATAATCACCAATATTAATAAAATGTTTTATTCTTTCAAATCCCTTCTGCTAGTTTTCTGATCCAATAGATAACAGTTTTTAAATTTTTCTAAGAGATTTTTCAATTTTTAAAGCTTTCTTATTAATGTCACTATTTCTAAGAGTGGGGTTCCACTATTTGAATGCGGTAGAAATTTAGAGGTTCACTAAATCAAATAATGACTATTCACTAATTGGCAGTGGTATACTTTTAATTATTTCGATTAGTGACTATTCACTTCCAAATAGTGGTTATTCACTATTTCGATTTTAGAGAGTATATATTTATTTTCATTTTCATAATCTACAAGAAAAACTGGGCAACTTTCATAAGAACTATTTTTTTATCCGACATCAAATAAACAAAATATTAAATCAATTATTAGATCTCAAAAATCCTAATAATTATTTTTAACAATTATTCAACTTAATTATCAAATAATAAAGATTAAATAACTAATTATTAAATTAATAATTTAATAGAGGGGTCGGTAGCGCAATCGGTTAAATCACCAACTTTTCTAATCCGATTAGAGAACATCAACCTAGACTTCATCAGTTTGATCCCAGCAAGAAGCAAAGTGAATTTATTTGAAAATAATAAAAAACCTGCCCCTCGGCTCCAGAAACTGACAATCTCTGGTTCAACAAAACCTCGCGCATGCGCAGGACAAAACTTTCGTAACAAGCAACCATGAATCGTGAGAGGCAAAAACAAGATTAACCCAGGTGGTAACCAATCCACCCACCCTCGAGTGGCAACCGGGCATTCAGATTCTAGGGGACCCGGACCATCTCGAAGTCAAGGAAGAAACAATGGAAGAATAACGCCAAGATCCAAACCTACCTGGGTACCTTTAACATCAACACACTCATCCGGCCAGGAAAAATTACATAATTTGACCATGGAACTCGATAACACGATCCGGAAAAAGATAGAGGCGTGGAAGGTCCAACCAGAATAAAAAACATCAAGCTTTGCATGATCCCAAGGGTCCCAACGCAACAAATAATAATAATAATAATAATAATAATTTAATAATTTTTGAACTGTTCTGTGACATTCCAAAGTGTTATCGCAAGTCTTCTGGATGAATTCCAGTTCCAATTTCGTTTTTTGGCCTGTTTCAGTTTCTTCGTAGCTTTTACTTTTTGAAACACATTTACAACACGATACAATGAAGCTCGTGAGGGTGTATCCCTGTCAGGAAAACGCTCGGCATCTATTTCAATGGCAGCCTCAAAACACTTATTCCACATTGACCATAAATAAGACCTTTTCAAGGTATATATTATTTATTTATTTGACATTTTCTTTTTTAGAATTTTCTGGTCAATTTTTAATACATTTAAATATGAATTTAAATTAAATTCTTGATCAGTTAGATTAATAATTTCCAGAATAATCTAGTCTCTGTTGGGATTGTCCGGATTTTTTTTATAATTTCTAAACTTTCTTTAACTTTCTTTCCTTTTTATAAAGCTATCTTCTAAATGTAGCAATTTAGTAATATCAAAATTTACTACAAGTATACTTACTAGGCAATGTTAAGTTATGGAGAATTTTTCAGATTGTTTCTCTCTAATCGCGTCTTAATGTTTATTGATTCGTGAGAATTACCTTTCTACCCGTTTCGCTATAATAAAATATGCAGCTAATTTTGTAAACCAAGAATTTAATCTTGCCTTTAAAATTTAAACTAATTTCAGCAATTTTTTTATCAGGTTTGAATGTTAGCATAAAATCATGTTTTGTCAGTGCGTTTTCAATTGATCAGTTGAACCTTTTATAAAAAAGAGATTTAATCGTCTAGGGATTCATTTAAATCCATTTTTTTATGTGAATTTAGACTTGAGCTGTTTTTTTTTCTTCAAAATTGTTACTCTCGGCAATATATTGATTTAAATATTAAAATAAACTGCAACGGATCGTTGCTAAGCTTTATCCAAAGTCATTTGAAATATTAATATGTTTTTCCTTTATTATTAATCAGATATCACTTGCTATTTGCAGTTCATGTTGACTTTAATTCAAAAATAGGCATCGATGCTCATCTAATAATCGAGGAATAACCATTCTACATTGGATTTTAAACGTTTCGGTTATTATTGGTAACCATTGCTGAAGACATGGAGGAATCGTCTTAAAATAAAAAATAAAAATCGATTCTTATCTAATATTAGAAGAATAACCTTATTGCATTCTATTTTTGATGGTTTGACTATTAATGGCAACCTCTACTGAAACGTGGAAGAATCGACTTAAAATCAAAAAGACTAAATTCTTTTTTGGTAAACAACTCAAGCTTGAAAAAAATATTTAAAAAATTGATTATAAATTTTTAAATGATTATTTCTTGTATCATTGTATTCTAGAAAAAATGCCTCCCACCGGAATTAAATTGGAATCTTCAATACATAGTCAAAGCCTTGATGACTGGTAGTAAATCCACAGTAGTACTCACTATAATCATCTGGCGAGAAATGTTCATATAGTAAATTCATATCCCACTAATATTTTTGTATAGAAACGAAAAACGAGCACATTTTACAAAATACTTTACATATCTAAATCTTTATTTATTTGTTTTTCATAAGCAGACTATTGAAGATATGCTAGAGTTTTTTTTAAGGGCTACAAAGAAAATTAATCAGGCACAAATATCGTGTAAAAATAAGTACTTTGACCGCCTCTCGCACTGTCATCATACGCAATTAAATTAAAAAATACCTAATTCTAGTTAATGATGTTTTTACAGGGATCTAACACCCCATGATAAAAAATATTTTAATTTTTCGACTACTCTAAAAATTAACCCACCCAAAATATTAATTAATATATATAAATATATTATATAATAACCTGGCGGGCAGCGTCTCGAGACGGCCAAAAGTGTGTTTGAAATATAATTTTGTTTAACTATTTTGATTAAATATATTTAATTAAATTCAACTTTATTTAAATATATTTAAATTTCTATATATTTTGGGATTTCGTTGTCGCAAATAGCAAACCCATCAGGCCCTAGAGCAGAGGTCGGGGAACTTTTTAGCTATTACCCCAAAATATTTTTCCATAGGTCGCTATTACCCCTACATGAAAATCAAAAAAAAAACAAGGTAAATGTATCTTATCTTTTTATATTAAACGAGCAATTCTTGTATATACTATATATTTAGAATCGGTTTGTCGAAAAAGGGCTCTAACGATTTGGATGAAATTCACGGGTTAGGCGGGTTTTTGTGTTGACAATTCGATCATGTCAAGGTCTCATCTTCGGATAAGTTGTTTTTGATGGGTTTTTTGTTAATTGAAATAATTATTCACAGGTGGTTGTTGGAATAAAAATTTATAATTACATTTCTTTAAATTTATTTTTAATAAAATTAATTGTTTTTTTTTATTTTAAAGTGCACTAATAGATCATTACAAATGTTATTATATATTAGAATTTGCCAATTTGATTAAATAAAGGTATTTTTCTATAAAATAATTTAATAGAATATCAATTTTATTCTTTTTTTTTTTTTTTTTTTTTTTAATGATAATGATGAGAGAAGGAGTTACACCAAAAAGGTGCAACCCCTAAAGGCCTCGGTTGGCCCCTCCATCGTGAAAAGAAGAAGAAAGAATTTTATGGGTTGGGCGGAGGTCGAAGGTACCTGTGGATACGGGTCTTAAATAGCTTAAGGTTATAAGTCGCGGGAAAGATGGTGGCAGGGAGCGAGTTCCAGTCTCTGGAGGTCATAGGAATAAAAGAGTTGGCGAAAGCGCTTGTTCGACTTTTATCCAATTTGACAGCGAAGGGGTGCTGAGCGTTAGAAAACCGCGTGTTTCTCGTAAAGAGGGCATTAGGGGGGATAAGAGATTTCAGCTCGACTGAACAGACACCGTGATAGTATCTGTAGTACAGGGAAAGGGCAGAAACGGTTCTTCGGTGAGCCAGGGAGTCGAGTGAGTTGGTTAGAGCCGGGTCTCCTATTAGTTTAATTGCTCGCTTCTGAATTGCATCCAGTGTTGCAAGAGAATGCTTGGATGCACCCCTCCACAGATGAGAGCCATATTCGAGACAGGGACGAATTTGAGCCTTATACAGCATAAGAAGTTGACTGGGAGTATAACAGCGTCTAGACCTAAATAGGAGACCAAGCTTGCGCGCTGCAGCTTTAGCAGTGGTTGAGATATGGTCATTCCATGAAAGGTCAGACCCTAGAGTTACGCCTAGCATTGAAATTTTATCCCTGAATTCTAGTGAGTTTGAGTCGAATGATATGTTTGGGAGGTTTCTGTCGACGCGCCTAGAAATAAGGCAACACTGAGTTTTCCCTGCATTGAAGTTAACTAAGTTTTGGGATCCCCAGTTTTTAAGTTTGCACAAGTCTAAATTAATTGAAGAGGCAATGTCTGCACGGTTTTTATGCGATGCAGGGGCGTTATGTAGGGTGCTGTCATCTGCGTAACAATGTACCGGATTGGAGGGCAAGTTTAGAAGGTCGTTGATATAGATAAGAAAAAGCGTAGGGGAGATAACCGATCCCTGAGGAACTCCAGCGTTGGTGTGGAAGGGGGAAGATGATATTCCATCGATGACAACCTTAATACTACGGTCTGAAAGAAAACTTTCGAGCAACTTACAGAGTTTCGGTGCAAGGCCGACGGAGGTCAATTTGGCAAGAAGATTTTTGTGCCAGACCATATCGAAGGCTTTTGAAATGTCTAAAGCTACCGCGAGGGTTTCATTCCCGGCCTCCAGGGTTTTGTTCCAGATATGAGTTACATATGCTAGGATGTCACCAGTCGACCGGAATTTCCTGAAGCCGTATTGCCTATCGTGGATAAATTTATTTGACTCTAAGTGTCGTAGAACTTGCTCGTTGATGGCCTTTTCCATGATTTTGGATAAGACAGAAGTGATTGCTATGGGTCGATAGTTTTTTATGTTGGAAGAATCGCCTTTTTTCTTAATTGGTTGGATTCTGGCTAGTTTCCAGGCTTCAGGAAATATTCCAGAGTTATAGGAGAGATTGTATAATTTGGATAGTATAGGAGCAAGTTCAGGGGCGCACTTTTTAATGAGAATGGCAGGGATATCGTCGGGGCCAGCAGAAGAGTTTTTCTTTAGATTCCGGATGATCTTTAGAATTGCTGGAATCCTGAAAACAGTATCTGACATTATATTAGTACTGGGGGGTATGTGGGTGGTTCAAGCCCTTTGTCGTCCAGGTTTGAGTTGGACGCGAAATATGAGGCAAAAGCTTCGGCTTTGTCGGAGGCGTCAATGGCTATCGAGTTGTCGGAGAGATTGAGAGGGGGAAATGATGAGTTTGTAAAATTTCTTTTTACATACTTATCAAGGGACCAGAATTTGTTTGAACTGCTGGGGCAAGCTGCTAGCCTGTCAGCTTTTTTCTGAATGAAGGACTTCATCGCATTATCGATTGTTTTTTTACAGTGGGCGCGGGCTTTTGTGAGGAGAACGCGATTGTACTCTGATGGTGTCGAAGACCAATTATAGAAAGCATGATTTTTTTGTTTGACTGCTTCGGAGCAAGACTTATTGAACCAGGGCTTGGAGTCCTGTTTTCCAATTACCCGTTTGAAAGGGACAAATAACTCGATGCCCATTTGAATCACTTCAGAGAATGCAGACGCACATTCGGTGGCATTTTTGTTTCTGAAGCAGTAATCATTCCATGGGAAAGAGCCGAAGAAGTTACGCATTTCATCCCAGTTGGCTTTAAGAAAAAGCCTTATTTCTCTGGGCTTTGGGCAGGATAGAGCGGGTTTTACTAAGTCGATATGTGATTTTATTTTAATTAAGTTGTGGTCTGAGTTACCTAGAGGTGCAGAGATACTAAAAGAGAATTGAGATGGGGCAGATGACAGAAAGAGGTCGAGGAGATATGGGGTATCGTTTGGGTTGTCCGGAATCCTAGTGGGGCGATCTATAATTTGGGTTAAGTCACAATGAAGTTGCAAATATGTGAGCAGCGTTGCCTTCAGAGGGTGTTGTATCTGGAGAATGTCAACCAGTCCTTATTGTGTACATTGAAGTCACCTAGGAAAGAGACTTCAGAATTTGGAATTCTCTTAAATTCTCTTAAATTCTCAAAAAAAATCCGACAATTCGAAGGATCATCACTTCTTCATGATTTAAAAGGGTCAAAATAAGTGGAAGGGGTGTAAATTAGTCATGTAAATCTACTTTTAATCGTTCATATCTCTGTCTTCGGAAAGTCGCAGAGCCTTGAAATTTGAAACTTAAGCTATTTAGAAGCAAAAGTTACCGAGCATCGCTCGATGCTCCAGGCACTTATTTATTATTTATTGAATTAATTGGAATTTACATGAAAACTCTCTGTAAGTAAATGAAAATTGTAAACATTAACATAATTCAAACGCTTTTACGTTTTAGAAAAATCATGTTGTTTCATTTTCGCTAAAATAACTTCAAAATTAAGACTTTTTGACATGAGCGCAATTTGAATACAATCCTCGGCATTCAGCCGATTTCTTGCCGGGTATAACTGACTGCTTTTTAAAAAGAAAAAATACACCAACACTCATCATGACAAAACATGCATAACTTCATATTAATGTTTTTATATTTTTTTTTTAACTTTTATTAATTTTAAGATTTTGAATTCCTGGAAAAGCTATCAAACTAACAATACTATAATAGTTTATAAAATAAATTTTTTTTAAAAATGTCCTTTTTACCCCCGACAGTTTCATTTTTTACCTCGGTTCCGCGACCCTGCCCTAGAGGTCGTGAAGCATTGTTATTTCGCTTTGTCTTTTTTGTTCAATGCTTACATTTACTTTTTACTACCTTACAAAAATTACCGAAAGATTCTCTAACAAGCCAAATTCTTCAAGCCCTGGAAGATTTTTTAAATGAGTTAAATAAAAAGAAGAGATTGCAAATTGGAAGATGACAATCTTATAAATTTTCTATCGGAACTGCTAGAAGATAGATCTTTATTTTGGTACAGCCTAGAATATGAAAATTGCGTCTCTCGGAAAGACGTTGAACTGTCCTTCCGGGCTGACAAAGTCTCGGTTGATACTACAAACATTGGCTTCTCGAATAAAGTAGCTGGTTTAAAGAAAAACATCTATAATGCCGATGCCGCTGCCAGCCTAAAAGAAAATGATATTTCATTGGACAAAGTGGTTGAAGATAACGTCCATAATGCTGTTACCGCTGTCGACTTGGAGTTTTCGTTGGGCAGCGTTGTTGGGGGCTTGCAAAGGACGCTGTTACGGTGTGCAGGAATGACAGTGTATGTGAAAATGTTAAGAAACATTGAAGGAGACAATAAAAAAGAGTGTTTCTTCTGCTGGAATTATAAATTTTTAATTTTTTTATAACGATAGACGTTGTTATAAATAAATTAAAAATTTATAATTCCAATGGAAGAAATACTTTTTATTGTCTCTCTTCAATTTATAAAAATTCTGCTACTCTTGGCAAAAAACTTTCAATTTAAGAAACATTATTTGTAAAAGAATATAATTAAAATTTGCTCGCCTAGTAAAGAGGATTTAAAATATGTAATTTGTTTATTGACACAAATGAAAATGAACTAGAAATAACATTCGACCTAGAATTGGAAAAATGGCTGGTTAGTTAATTAGAGGTGTCCTGGAACGAGAGACCAATTTGTTCGTTTGAATTATAATTATATTTGACAATTGGCGGTCGAGGGGCCATTAAATGGCGATCAAGCCCAGAAGGGGATCCCATCTGCTTTGTTCCTGGCCTAGTCGACTCATTCCCAGCTCCCTTCCTCAGTCTGATTAGCTTCGAGCTATTCCGAAATGTTAGAGAAAAAAATCCTCTTCTTTAGAAAATCCCCAATATAATAGCAAATTGTAGTATTGGTAGTTTATCCAATCAACATCTATTTTAATTAAACAAAATTCTTTCCCATATTATTTGAAATTAGTATGGCAGAACACTTTGGTGTTGCTTAGTTTTAATTGTTTTAAAATATATGCAGAGATAAACAATTAGAAATCATCCAAATCGTCTTGTTTAATGGAATTGAGAGTTTATTTATGATCTTTGATTGGAAGCCGTTTTTGGTCAACTACAATATTTACATAGTTACATAATACTTAATTATTAAAAGGATTTTAAAATATTATTATTTTATATTAAAATAAAAATTTATAATAATAATTTTATAAGATTTCAATTTTATATTCTAATACAGTTTATAGAAAAGAAATTGAAGATAGTTATACAGGGTGATTCACGGTCGAAGTTAGACGTTTATGGAAAACGGAACTTAGGATTTTTCTGAAAATTTAGCACCTTACATTTTCTTACCTGTTCTATAGATCTAAAATATTTTCAGCATTGCGATGTTTCCGCTTCCATCAACTAGTACTTGAGGAATAACCATTCTATATTGGATTTTTGACGTTTCGGTTTTTATTGGTAACCATTACTGAAGACAGAGGAATCGACTTAAAATAAAAAATAACGATCGATTCTTATCTAATACTAGAGGAAAAACCTTATTGCATTCCATTTTTGATGTTTTAACTATTAATGGGAACCTCTATTGAAAACGTGGAAGAATCGACTTAAAATCAAAAAAGAATAAATTCTTTTTGGTAAACAACTCAAGCTTGAGGAAAAAATCGAAAAAAGTGCGAGTTTTAGGGATATTCAAAAGTGATCCCAGGGGCTGTTTTTTGAATCCCCATAAAAAATCGAACAACTAGAGATCAATTTTCTATTTTTTTAATCGACGCGGAATTTTGTCGACTTTAATTTACTATAGAACGGTCATTTACAAATTATGAACTGTTTTCGAGTTATAAGCGACAAAATTGAAAAAGTCCGAAAATTTTGAGGTTTTTCGGCCACCAAAAGTTGTTTCCCATACTTTTGAGGTCGCAAACTCAAATTTGTCATACCCACACCATAGCAAGCGATCCTAGAAAAAAATCTTTTCCCGCAATTAATGTAAGCTGAAACACCCCTATATACTGGGCTCCTGGACTAGTAGTATTAATTTTGTTCTAAATATTTATTTAGTGTAACCTACAATGGCTGCTGTGCTATCATGATTTTTTTTCAATTCAAAAGTTCTTATTTACAATATATATTATACAATTTTCATGAGTACATTATAGAATAAAATAGTTCCATTCATTTTAGAAATAGTCCAGGCAAATTACGAGAAAAATGGCATAAACAGGAAATAATTCCCGGTAAAGATTTTATTGCTGGAGTACCTTTATTGGTACTCCAATATTACTACCCTAAGTTTTCCCCCAAATCTGTGTTGTGGAAATTTTTCTACGCGCCTCAAAATGAGAAAATTTCGTACTTTTTCCAATTTTTCTTGAATAACTCAAAAACGGCTTATCAAATTAAAAAGATCTATATTAGATAAATTAAATCTCTTTAAATTAAGCGTAAAATTATAAAAATTTCATCTATTTATGTTCAGTAGAACCAGTACTAGCGCCTGTCAAAAAACAATCTCCGGGATCACTTTTGAATATTCCTAAAACTCGTACTATTTTTCGATTTTTCCCCATTTTGACCATAAAGGAGCACGTTTTCAACAAAGACCACTCTATAGAATTTTAAACTAGATTAAATTTTCTACAATTTAAATGAAGTTTCATACTAATTGGATAATGGTAACATGATGTTGAAGTTTTGAAAAAAATGCAATTTTTTGCAAATAATCGCAGTTTTTCCTTCATAAAATGACTCATCCTAGAAACTTGATTCCTATCCTCATTGTATATAAAATTTTATTTATTTGAACGTTTACTTGGACCACTTTTTTGATAAAACTATTAGATTTATAGATATTCTACATTTTCCGGACAGATTAAATCTTTATAATTTTATGAGTAATTTAAAGAGCTTTAATTTATCTAATGGATATCTTTTTGATATGATAAGCTGTTTTTGAGTTATTCAAGAAAAACTGAAAAAACTCCGAAATTTTCTCATTTTGAAGCGCGTAGAAAAATTTCCTAAACACAGATTTGATGGAAAACTTAGGGTAGTAATATTGGAGTACCAATAAAGGTATTCCAGCAATAAAATCTTTACCGGGAATTATTTCCTGTTAAAATCGTAATTTGCCTGGACTAAAGAGGCTGTAACTAAATTTTTTTTTAATTTTATTAAATATCTGGGGGCACGGCAGTGCCCCAGCCAAGTTCGATTCGAGCGGGGATGTGTGCACTGCCAGACTACCCTTTACTTACTTACTTACTTCCTGTGGCCGAACAACATTTCCAATGTTTTAGCCTCCTCTATAATGCCTCGCCATTTTGTCCTATCCCTTGCTATAGAGTTCCAATTTCCTTGAGCACCCAACTCTTCAAGATCTCTGGTTATATTGTCCATCCATCTTTGCCGTGGTCTACCTGGTGGTCTTCTTCCTATCGGTTTTGCTTCGTAGATCCTGCTGATAGCTCGATCTTCATCAGCACGCACCACATGTCCCACCCAAGCTAGCCTTCGTGATCTTATACAGCTCGTGATGTAAGGCTGCCCTGTTAATTCTCTCACTTCCCTTGCACTTCTAAACCTCCATTCGCCGGTAACACTATCTCTAATCATTCCACTTATTCTCTTCAAGATCTTGTTTTCGAAGGACATTAGATTTTTCTGATCAGATAGGGTCATGGTCCATGTCTCACACCCATAGAGCACCACCGGTCGAATAATGGCGTTGTAGATTTTAATTTTAAGTTTTCTTGAGAGATTTTTATTTTTGAGCAGGCTATTTAAGGCTGCCGCACAACGGTTTCCTTTCATTATTCGAGTCTGAATTTCCTTGCCTACTTCATTCTTTGTTGTTATAAGAGTCCCTAAATAAGCAAAATCATCAGCATACTCGTATCTGGCATCCTCACATCTCAAGCTATTGTTGTCGTTGTTGCTATGTCTTGATACTTTCATTGCTTTGGTCTTTTCAGCATTTATTTTAAGACCAACTCTTAGGCCCATGTATTTGATTTTATCATGCATGTCCACCAAACCTTCTTCTCTATTCGCTACAATCGCAATATCATCCGCATATGCAAATACTTTATGCAGACCATTCAGTGGTATTCCTTCTCTCCCTTCATCTAAAATTCTTATAACTTTTTCCAGAATAAGGTTGAAAAGCAGGGGTGATATTGCATCTCCTTGTCGTAGTCCTGTTTTGATGCTAAATGGCTCCGAATACCTATCCTCTACCTTAATATAGGCTCTTGAGTTTTCCACACAGGCCCTGACCAACTTTATTAGTTTATGAGGGAATCCAAACTCGTTCATAATATTCCACAGGCTCTCCCTATGCACGCTATCATATGCCTGCTTGAAATCGATGAAAAGGTGGAAAGTATCGAGCGCAAATTCCCATCGTTTTTCCATTATTTGTCTTATACTAAATACTTGGTCAGTTGTAGATCTTCCTTTACGAAAGCCGCATTGGTAATCCCCAAGACATTCTTCAGCAAACGGAGTCAGACGTTTTAGTAAGATATAACTTAATATCTTATAAGCTGTTGGTAAGATTGATATTCCTCTGAAGTTTTCACACCTTTTTATATTTCCTTTTTGTGTATAGGAACAATAATAGCGTCATGCCATTCTGCCGGAATTTTCTCTTCCTTCCAGACTTTTAATAATAATACGTGATCATCTTGCACAGCTCTTTACCCCCACTCTTCAATAATTCTGCTGCTACCCTTTACAGGAAATAACTCAGGCCATTTTGACGCCTGTGTAACTTCGTAATGGAAACCTCTACATGGCCGAATTTTTTTCCAGAATACTGGTCCATAAGCTTAACTAAATTACAAAATTTCATATTTCTACTGTTTATACCATCCAAGTTACAAGAAGCCTAAGATAGGCTTTTTCGTCACTCACTAACTCACTCACTGACTGACACACTCACTCATCAAAATTCTAGAGTACTTCCGCTAACCCTAGAATGCCGAAATTTGGCAGGCATGTAGAGTTTGGGGTATAATTAATGGGAAAAATCCAAAAATCGAAACTTTCCCTTCTTCAGGACCTAAAATGAAGGGGTGAAAGTTATAGACTTAATTAACATATACTAAAAAATCAATGAACCTAGAATGCTGAAATTTGGCATACTGGTATAGCTTGACACATTAATAAAGGAGGAAATTGAAAAATTGAAACTTTTCCTTCTTCAAAATAGGCTTTTTCGTCACTCACTAACTCACTCACTGACTGACACACTCACTCATCAAAATTCTAGAGTACTTCCGCTAACCCTAGAATGCCGAAATTTGGCAGGCATGTAGAGTTTGGGGTACAATTAATGGGAAAAATCCAAAAATCGAAACTTTCCCTTCTTCAGGACCTAAAATGAAGGGGTGAAAGTTATAGACTTAATTAACATATACTAAAAAATCAATGAACCTAGAATGCTGAAATTTGGCATACTGGTATAGCTTGACACATTAATAAAGGAGGAAATTGAAAAATTGAAACTTTTCCTTCTTCAAGGCCCAAAATGAAGGGGTGAAAGTTATAGGCTTAATTAACATAAACTAAAAATTCAATGAACCTAGAATGCTGAAATTTGGCATACTGGTAAAGCTTGACACATTAATAAAGGACGAAATTGAAAAATCGAAACTTTTCCTTCTTCAGGGCCCGAAATGAAGGGGTTAAATTTATAGGATAAATCCAACTTACAAAAAGAAGTGAAATCTCAACAAAAACACTTGTGTAAAAAAAGGCCAAGTTCGATTAATAAAATCCGTTTGCCAAAAAAGTAGTGAGATCTAATGTGCTGCCAAGTTCAACATCATCAATTTATTAAATGAGTCGAGAATATATTAGTAATTTCAATTAAAACGCATGTTTTTCATTTCACATGTTCCTCTATATTTTTTATTGATTTCACATTTTTAGTTGAAATTATTTTCATAAAACTTGGCTTTTACGCATTATTATGTATGTCACGAATTACTAGTTACCATATCATGGGATCTTAATAAGAGGGGAGTGGTGGAGGCCCTATCAAACAATAATAATAATAATTTAATGCGTAAAAGCCAAGTTTTAGATAAATAATTTCAACTAAATATGTGAAATCAATAAAAAATATAGAGGAACATGTTAAATGAAAAACATGCGTTTTAATTGAAGTTACTAATATATTCTCGACTCATTTAATAAATTGATGATGTTGAACTTGGCAGCACATTAGATCTCACTACTTTTTTGGCAAACGGATTTTATTAATCGAACTTGGCCTTTTTTTACACAAGTGTTTTTGTTGAGATCTATTTTACATTAGTGGTCTCAACCAATTTATTAAATATGAAAACTCAATTAGTGAACTATAGTCAAAGTATATTATAATATACATTTAATAGGTAGGTAAACCTGTATATTTTCCCCTTCTTCATGCGCTCTTTTTGTTTGTTTTTAATTCTACAGAGGGTCAAAATCGCCTCTAAAAACTACTTTTGAAATTCAAAATTTTCTTTCGGGGGGGGGGGGGGGGGGTGGAGGTACATGATCCCCAAAAATGAAAGTCTGGTACCGCCCCTGGTATAAGTGTAGTAAATAAACATTAATTAATTGAATTTCCTACTAAAATATAGTACATTAAAAATATTCATATATTCTTGTATTTTTTTAATATCGCTCCACCCCCCCTCCATAAAAATTTCTGGATCCTTTTTTTTTGCAGTATAATATTTTTTATGAGTTTTGAAAATAAATTAATATAATTATTAATATTTGCGGATGGATCTGGAGAGCCGCATCTTAACATCGAAAGAGCCACATGTGGCTCGCGAGCCGTAGGTTGCCGACCCCTGGTATAGGGGCATGATGTATGGTATTGTCTTAAAGCATTTTCCTTCGTCTTTCAATTTATTGAATAATATACATGGGGTCTCATTTGAAAAATGAAATTTTGACCCCTTTTATGAATAACAGAAATAATAATAATAATAATTTTAGCACGCCCTGTGTAAATTAAATACTTCGGGTCTGTCTAAACTAACAACAAAATATAAACTTTTCATGAATTGAGAGCACTAATTTATTTAAGTATAATGCAATGTTTTGAACCATATTTAACAAAAATTATTTTTACTTTATCATACAGGGTATGGTCAAGTATTGTAATCGTGCATGAAAATAGTGTTTTTTCCTTCTTTTTTTCGAAATATCTCAAAAACGGCTGAAACTATTTTGATTAAAAAAATTGAGCAGAACCATGGCATTTCGCTCTACAAAAAAGCTCTAATAAGCGAATATCGAAAAAATTATATTTTTCGAGATAATAATTGTTTTGTTAAAATGTCTGTTTGTCTGTTAGTCAGGTTGTTATTGTCTGTTAGTCTGTGCGTTACCAAATTTTTATGAACCAGCTAGCTCAAAAACTAGTGTGAATATCGAAACCAAATTTCACACGTAGTTTTGGTACATAGAGATTAAGAGCTGATTAGATTTTGCATATCGACCCAAAATTAAGGGGATGGAGGGGTGCTGTAGAATTAAAAATCCAGGCCATTTGAGCAAACTCAACCAAATTTTGTATACATAATCAGTGGGACCCCAGAAGTCTAAGAATTCAAAAACTAACCACCTAAAATGGGAGGAGGGGGGGGGAGTGTAGGGTGAAAAAATGAAAATCTAGGCCCTTGTACCAAACTCAATCAAATTTTGTATACATAATCAGTGAGACCCCAGAAGTCAAAAAATGCAAAAACTAACCGCCCAAAATGGGGGGGGGGTTCAAAAATGAAAATATAGACCCTTGTATCAAACTCAACCAAATTTCGTACACAGTGGGACCCCAGAAGTCTAAAAAATGCAAAAATTAACTGTCCAAAATGGGGGGGGGGGTCAAAAAATGAAAATCTAGGGTCTTGTACCAAACTCACCCAAATTTTGTATACATAATCAGTGGGCCCCAGGAGTCTAAAAATGCAAAAACTAACCCCCTCCCCTACAAGATTATAAATAATTTTATTAAATATTAAGTATAAGTGAAGGGCCAGGTTGTATAGGTAAAGTTAAGTGGATGGCCACATCAGAACACGTCAGCTTATTTATCTCGAAAACCGATAAAGATAAGTATAGGACACTATTAACAAAAAAATATTTTAATAAAAGGGCGGTTCTAAAAACGTGTTAATATACGGGGTTCTCCATTAAAATAAATAAAGATTGCCACGTGCTTTCGATGGAAGCCGATACGTCGCAATGCTGAATATATTATAGAAAATGTAAGGTGCTAAATTTTCAGAAAAATCATGCGTTCCGTTTTCCATAAACGTTTAACCTAGCATCGACCTTGAATCACCATGTATAAAGCTACAAATTGAAATTATGACCGAGAGATATAGAATTTAGGAGTTGTTGAAAATTGTTTTTAAATTAAGAACTCCTTTCTATCAAGTCTATATCTGGTAGCAACAATATTTTATAAATTTGGCAAAAGAGTTCGCCAATACACAAATTTTATGGGGAAGAAGAGAGAGAAAAAAAAAAAAAAAGTAAGAGAAAGATTAGAAAGTACACAAAGGAAATAAGAGTAAGGAGTATCAGTTATTGGGTGGGATCCATAAAGAACGAAGACCTGAGAGCACCAAGAGTCGGGTTTGCATGAAATTTGGATGGAAGTTCGTTCCAAAGCCTTGCACCCCGCCAATTTGAAGGGGCTGAAAGAAGTGATTTGAGTTTTACAGTGCACCTGCACTAGCGTTGTCTTCCTGGTGGAGCGACCGACGACAAATAGAGATTTTCTAAGTAAGACGGGCAAATGAATTTTTCAGAATTTAATAGCTTATAAATAATCACACAACACCGCCAAGCGTAAGTTTAGAAAGATCTGTGTTTAAGATGGAAGGTTTTTTATCCTGGTCCGAAAGATGGCTACGTGGTTTTTAGATTTAAGACATAGCGGGTGCATGCATTCAAAGAAAGCTATTTCAAGTCTTTTGCCCGAAATATGTTTTTTTCTCACAAAATTGAGACTTATCAGTCAATCCTTTACCTCACTAAATAAATTACTTTGGTCACGAAAAAAATCAGCTGGTGTGATTTCACCACACAACTTTCACATTTTCATTTATTTGAAGTTCCCCCTACCAATTTACACCCCCTTCCTTATATTTCGTTTTTTTTTTATTTTCTCAAAAAACTGGCTCTAACGATTTTTTTAAAAATTTTGCACCACTATTAACTCACGACACTTGATAAATACACTAATTTTTAAAAAATCGTTAGAGACCGTTTTTGAGAAAATCAAAAAAAAAATCTTTCATGTAAATCGTCCACTTCCGGTTTTCTGATTTCAACCATAACCTTGCTGTACTCTTTCTAGCCTATATTGAGCTTAAGTTTCGAATTTCGTAGCTCTGAGACTTATGGTTGCGAAACGCAGGGGGTACACACGTACATACGCACTGACCAATGGATTTTGGACTCCTTTTTGGCGTCTGGGGACCACAATTTCCGGTTTTATGTCCTAAATCCGGTTTCCAACTATTAAGGGCAACGATTCCTTCCACCTAGAAGTTACAAAATGAAATTAACTTTTTTAATCTCTGAGATACAAGCTCTCAAAGAGTCAGGACCCAGGCAGGAGCCATCGCAATACTTCCCCATTGTCTATATATATAAAATCCTTTGTGTGTATGTACGCGATCGACCCACGCCTAAACCACTGAACGTATCGAAACCATATTCACACCATATGTTTGCTTAGTGCTGGGGATGGTTTATCTAAATTTTGAGCCAAATCGGTTTGATTTTATTTTTGATTTTTATATTTAATTGATTGACAGATAAGATCTATAGAAATAGAGCCTCTAAAAGGGCCAAGCAAACAATACATTATCCCTGCCCTGAAAGGTCAGGTCTTAAACAATGAAACCCCTCTTAACAAAAGAAAGGGGTATACAGGTAGTCAGGTCAAAATTTCAGAAACTTTTTTTTTAAGATAATAAAATCTATTTTGAATACAGACATAATTTGTAAATTTAATTTTATATATATATATAATCCTTAGTATGTATGTGCGTGATCGACCCATGCCTAAACCACTGAACGTATCGAAACCATATTCACACCATATGTTTGTTTAGTGCTCCAGATGGTTTATCTAAATTTTGGGCCAAATCGGTTTGATTTGATTTCACACGATTTTACATAATTAAATTAATTATTCTCAGGTAGAATGCCAATTGGGGTTTTAAAAAGGTTTATCTTTTCTTTTGTACCCAGGCAGACAATGGGTGTGGGTTAATTCATTGTTCTCAAAGGCCTTGAAGAAGTATTATGATTATATTATAGATATATTTTGTTTTCCCTAAACTTTAGAATTAAACTGTTTCACAGAAATACACCATTCTCTCTTAAGTAAAAAGAAAAATTTATATTTTTAAATGTGATTATTTTATTGTTATTAGTTGGCTAACCTGAGCATGTCGGAAAGAAACATTCCAAATCTTAATCAATGTTTCTTATTATAAATACATTTCCCAGTATCTCAGTGCATTACATACAACGAATCATGGTGCATGCCTAGCATTACGATTGTTAGAAGAAGATTCGCATTGGGATACAACTCTTGCCCATGCTGCTCTCGGTTCATCACCACATCAAATACGATGTTTGTTTGCCATTTTACTGACAACGTGTTTTCCAACTAACCCACCTAAATCATGGGGAAAATATAAGGCTTCAATGGTGAAGATGTATTACATGCTCTACGTAGAATTCGAGAGATCCAGATATAAATTTCTCGCCAGAAATATATAATGAATCTTTGATTAAGTTGGAAGATTTATGCATGATCATTTCGAATCAACCACTAATTAAATTAAGGATGCCATCAGTTAATCGGCCAGTAAGTGATTTATTTAAATCGCGATATGCAACGTGAACAATCGTACAATGTTGATGGTTTAAATGCATATGTTCAAGCTAAATGAACCAAAAATTGTTACCAGAACAAAAATTATGCATGCAGTCGCTGCTCAAGAAGATGGTTTCTTTTTTGGATGCACCAGGTGGAACAGGGAAACATTTTTAATTTCGCTCATATTGGCACAAATGACATCATCTGGAATTCGCTGCCACTTTATTAGACGGAGGAAAAACAGCACATTCAACACTAAAATTATTGCTGAACATTCAAACAAAGTGAAAATGCTGTATGTAACATTGAAAAGAATTTTTGGAACTGTACATAAATCAAAATTCGATTCATTATAAGAAAATATTAGAAAAAGTAAATCTATGCTTCGTCGTTGAATTATTTAACCTATAATCTTCAAGCTAACGTAGAGAGAAAAAGAGAGAATGGAATGAAAGAAGAGGAATACTAGAAGTTTCACTTCCGTCGTGCGTAAGCTTGACACACTCAGAATTTTTTATTTTGCTTTCGCAATGCTGTTAGATTATTTCTTGACGCTGATTTTCAATTAATAAAATACGAGTATATTTAATTAAAATACAGTTGAACAAAATTATATTGCAAACAAACTTTTGGCCGTCTCAGACGCTGCCCGCCGGAACCGCCTGCCCGGAGGGCCAAGGTGCAGATGGCGTGCCGGAGGCA
>JALMQS010000386.1:0-142450 GCA_024734495.1 Forficula auricularia
TATAATTATTACTAAAGTGGAACATTTTCCAACCCCCTCTCAAGAAATTTCAATGACGCACTCTGCGGCTTATCCACCCCCTCTCCCCGTGGGCACCCCTGCTTGTCCAATATATTTTTTTGATTAAGTTACAAGACTGGACCGTTTTTATTTTTAGCATATAATACTAAAGTGGAACATTTTTCAACCCCCTCTCCAAGAAATTTCAACGAAGCACTCTGCGGCTTATCCACCCCCCTCCCCGTGGGCACCCCTGCTTGTCCAATATATTTTTTTGATTGAGTGTCAAGACTTGACCGTTTTTTTTTTAGCATATAATACTAAAATGCAAAATTTTTCAACCTCCCCTCCAAGAAATTTCAATGACGCACTCTGCGCCTTAGCGCCCTCCCCCCACTTTGGGCACCCCTGCTTATCCAATATATTTTTTGATTAATGTAAAATATTTTAAATTTAACATTCATGCATCAACCCTATTGTGCTCTTTCACGCTTAGGATGACAGTTCTTAGATTAGCTAACAGTTAAATATGTGAACAGATAAAGCTAAAAATATCCGCCATCTCACAAATATTTTCAATTTAGGTTTATAGGTTTTCTAGCAAACTTTGAACTGAGTTGAACAAACCGGCCCTGACTAACATAAGTTTATTAGGCCTTTTTTTCTTTTACAATTAGGAATAAAAAATTCTATAAAGCAATTTAAATTGGTTATTAAAATTTCTTTACACGTTTTGAATATAATATATTTCGAATAGATAGAGTGGTCCAATCATAAATCTTTTGAAATTTCTAAAAAGTCTATAATTAAAAATCTCCTATTTGAGAGATAAAATGAACTATTTCCTAAAAATATAGAAAGTTGAGTAATTTATTACAAACCTGCGTAGATTATATAAAGAAAAAATGATTGAAAGTTAACATTGTAAAATATTACTTCATCATCACAATTAAAATATTGGAATTTTTTATTATTATTTTTTTTTAATTAAAATTAACTGAAACGTTCGACAGTACTGAAGGCTTACTAAGTGTTGGGAAAGTTTTCACTTTTTATTTTGATTAGTTTCGTCAATGTTTGGCATATCAGAACATTTATTAAAATTACTGAAAAATGTGGTAGAACAATGGATCTCTGGGAACATAAACGGTCAAATAGATTGTTCTCCAGAGATGCATTGTTAACCAATTTTCTGTAATTTTATTATTAAATGTTCTGATCGGCTTAATATTGGCAGAAACTAGTCAAAATAAACATTTTAATATAAAAATGTCTTCAATTTTATTTATAAAGAGAAACAAAGTCGTTGTCTTCTGCTTGATGCAAATAAACATACACACATATCTGTATGTATATTATTTGAGACTATAGTTTCGAAGACTTGGACTTCATCATCAGTTTTTTTTAATTATAAATATTATTTTTCAATGTGACCTGAAAAATAGCCCGAAATATATATACTAGGTGTGCCGGTTAATAATGTCCCCTTTTTCTAACAGATGGCATTTCGGTATTTTTCCACCAAACTCATCCAAATATTTTTTGGTTTTATAGTGTTGTTAATCACCTTTCAAACAGCATATAACATGTCAACATTTGGTTCATTTGTGTATGAGATATTGGCTTGTAAACATGGCGGATTTTGTGCCGAAAAAGAGCATTTGCGGGAGGTGATGTTGAACTATTTTTTAATGAAAAAATCGGCTGCGGAAACGGCTCGTATTCTCGGGGAGTTTATGGGGACCATGCTCCATCTGAAAAAATCTGCCAACGTTGGTTTGGACGGTTTCGAAGTGGTGATTTTGATGTGAACGACAAGGAGCGGCCTGGACAGCCGAAAAAGTTTGAGGATGCTGACCTGGAGGACTTGCTGGCAGAAGATCCGCGCCAATCGCAAGGAATGCGCTACAGACAACAATTGATCAATTTGAATCATGCATTGATCGAAAAACGGCCGCAATGGGCTCGAAGACATGGACGTGTCATTTTGCTCCACGACAACGCTTCGTCGAACACCGCCAAATCGACGAAAGAAACCATCAAAGCGCTCGAATGGGAGGCCCTACCCCACCCGCCCTACTCTCCAGACCTCGCTCCATCGGATTACCACCTCTTTAGGTCAATGGCACACGGATTGGCTGACCAGCACTTTGCTAATTACGAAGAAGTGGCAAAATGGCTCGAATCTTGGCTCGCCTCGAAAGGGGAGAAATTCTACTGGGAGGGGATACACAATTTGCCGGATCGTTGGTCAAAATGTGTAGAATCCGATAGTGCATACTTTGAATAAACCACTTTTGCCAGTTCTGAAAAAATTTGTGTTTTCCTCATGCCGAAAAAAGGACATTATTAACCGGCACACCTAGTATATTGAAAAATTTACCTCTTTTATTTTTTTAATTTTTAATGTGAAACAAGTGACCTAGAAATCCTAACTCATAGTATATGAATATTTCATATAATATTTATTTACTTTTATCTTTATTAAAGATGTTTCACCTTGCACCACACCACAATCTCTATTAATTACAGATATATATTTGTGTATGTTTATTTGCATCAAGCAGAAGACAACCTTTTTTTTTGCTTTTCGGCCTTTCTAGCCATAAGCCAATTTACGATACTATTTATTTTTTCAAATTTGTCTCTACCCCCGGGGTCAGATTTTAGCCGGATGTCTCGAGTCGGATTCGAACCCGGGTCCACTTGGTTAGCAGGCTGGCGCTTTTATTTTTTTTTTGTTTAAGTTTTTTTTGGCCAAAAAGATTTATATACATTTTTTACAATAATATCCTTAACACTCCGGGATATGGTCTATTTATGTTTAATCTACATTACATAGAATATATTCGTAGTTATTAGTTAATATATTTATTTATGGTACTTATTTATACATACATGTTCGGTTTTTTCCCTTCTTAGATTAAGGGATATAGTAATATAACATTTTTTTTGTTTTACAAGGAAATAGCTAGGCTGGCGCGCTAACCCCTAGCCTATCTAACCCCCCATTGAACAACCTCTTTGTTTCTCTTTATGAATCAACAACTCTGCTACTCTCGGCAAAATAAAAACTTTTCAATTAAATTTTATTCATCTATTTTTTTCACTTTTTCTTCCTATTTATTTTCTATATTTTTGACTTTTGTAACATCCATTCAAATTTTCTTTTAATCACATTTGAAAATGTATATATAAAACCTGATGATCGAATGTTAGACTGGATTCAGATTCTACTCAATAAGATATAATATGCCATTCCAATGGACCCATAAATCTTCTTGTTTAAAAAAAAAATGATCCGTGACGCAGTGAATCGAAGAAATCCAGTCAGCGGATGATTGATTCCTTGTAATTTCGCCTATAAATAGATGTCTAATTACATGTCTTTATAAAGAGGCAACTATTAGCCAGCGCCCAGCTCTGCATACTGATAAGGAACCGTGGTATCGTTAGCCTCGAAATGGAATCCACGTGGACAAACTGCCCGGTTCGATACTTACCCTCTATTCTGACGAGGACTATTTATATAAAGATACGACACATGTGGGTTCTACCTTGAATAAGAGAGGGGGATTGAATAGAAGGGTCGATTTAATTTTACTTTAAAATGTATCTGATATCTGATACTCTATTTATACAAGTACATAGGAATATATTTCGCACCTGCTGATTTTTGAATTTTTGGAGCTTGTATACGAAATCAACTGGTGTGTTCATACGACTTTCAGATTTTCATTTATTTGAAGTCATTGCGACACTACTAATTTACACCCCCTTTCTTTATTTTGTTCTTTTGATTTTCTCAAAAAAAGTTAATTTCATTTTCTAACTTTAATGATGGAATTTTTTTGAGGTCTTTTGGACAGGGTTGTTTACCTGGTGGATGGTAATATAGGATTTTAGCATGGAAATTTTTTTCAAACTTTAATGTATAATGATGTATTTGTTGTACAATTTTATTTAATTCTTTAAATAATAGAAAAAATACATCTGCTATAAGCCAGGGCATTACAATATAATGCCTATAATGTATCATCATCATCATCATCATTAGCCTGTCGATAGCGACAATCCACTCCTGAATATAGGCCTCTTCCATCAAATGGAAGGGGTTAGCATTAAGTCACCACGCTTGCCAGACGGATTGGTGACTAGGAATCAGATTATAGCCTGTCAAATATCAATGCAGGGACTCGGACTCGAACCCGGGACTCCTGCTTAGAAGGCTAGTGTCTTAAGCTCTCGGCTAATCCGATTCCCTCTATAATGTATATGAGAGCTTAATTTGATAAGGTAAGGTGGGAGCCTTCTCCTCTATATATTCATTCTTTTAATAACCGAGAAATGTGCAATAATTATTTGTATGAGAAAGGATATTTGCTTTGAAAAATGTAACAAAGAAATGTTGAATTTATTATACCAACAAAATCACAAAATCACTATAATTTGTCTCAAAGTGCAAAACTAACTCAGTTCTTGTACGCAGGTTGCTGAGGAAGGCCTATCATATGAGCTAGAAACAACTTGTACGGTTGTACAACAAATACATCATTATACATTAAAGTTTGAAGAAAATTTTCATGCTAAAATCCTATATTACCATCCACCAGGTAAACAACCCTGTCCAAAAGACCTCAAAAAAATTCCATCATTAAAGTATAAATTTCTGGACACTCTGGCATAATAGCAAGATGATCGCCATCTAAGTGCCCAAAACTTAATTCATTTTCTAACTTCTAGGTGGAAGGAATCGATGCCCTTAATACTATTGTTGGAATCAGGATTCGTGACATAAAACCGGATATTGTGGTCCCCAGAGGCCAAAAAGGGGCCAAAAATCCATTGGTTAGTGCGTATGTATGTACTTATGTCCCCCCCCCCTGCGTTTCGCAACCATAAGTCTCAGACCCAAACTTAAGCTCGATATAGGCTAGAAGGAACGGCTTTATTTTTTTTAAATTAGTGTATTTATCAACTGTCATGAGTTAATAGTTGTGTCAAATTTTTAATCTGATTGAATTAAAGGAAGGGGTTGTAAATTAGGAGTGTCGTAAAATAAATATTTTAATCGTTCATATCTCGTCTTCGGAAAGTCGCAGAGCTTTGAAATTTGAAACTTAAGCTATCTAGAGGCTACATGATTTTGGCTAAAATAGAAAAACCGGAAGTTGATGTTTACGTACGTAAGAATTTACCCCCCCTACGTTTCGCAACCATAAGTCTCAGGGATAAAAAATTCGAAACTTAAGCTTGATATAGACTAGAAGAAGTACATCATGTTAGGGAAGCTATTTAGAGTATATAATTACTAATAGCTTCCGAAACATGGCATTCGTATAAATAAAATATTCAAATAGAATACATTAAAACAAATCAGTAGAAACGTTTATTAGAATAAAAATGTACTGGAAATTTTTTTCTTTTATTTATCATTTATGAAATTTAAAAAGACTAAGTGGATAACTTTTCAAAATCCTGAAAAAGGAGGGAATAGCCTCCAAAACGTCGGTTTTATGAATAAAAAGATATGGTAAATTATCTTCTTCTTTTTTTGGACTGCCTCATCGATATCCACTTAATTCACTTATCAGTCCGTCTCCAAAAATTACTCCAATCTTATTAAAAATACTTTGCTTTTTTTGTGGTCTTCTAATCCAGGCATACAGAAAAAATCAAGCTTCAAAATGATTTTTCTCCCAGATTTAAACATTTATAAATAGGTACAATAAGAAATACATATAAAATTTTTCATAATTTTCGAGTAAATTCATTTCCTTGACCTGTGAATTTCATTGAACTCCTTCAAATATATATAGTCTTTTTGTATTCAATTTTAATTTTTTTGTGCATAAAAAAATTTATTTTGCTAATTTTTACCTCATATATTTGCATATTTCAACGTATTCTGCATATTACTTGCATATTTCAGCCTTTTTAACTTCATATTTTATGGCATATGTTTGTAGTTTTTACTGCATAAAAATCCGGTCTCTACTTATGAGCTTATGACACTAAAAATATTTTTCATAACTCAAAGTATCGATCAAAATATAATTCTATCACCGAAATAATTAAATATATTATAATAAATAAATATTAGTAGAGTCTATCTATATTTGAACATCCTATGAAATTGGATTGGTATAATCTAAACGCTTAAATGTATGCAACCAAACGTCTCACTTAGGCAAGGAAAAGCCTACCCTATAGGCGTTAACAAAATGTAATTTATAATTAGTAGAGATTGTGGTTGGTGTTGGTGCAAGGTGAAACATCTTTAATAAAGATAAGAGTAAATAAATATTATATTTAATATTGATTTACTATGAGTTAAGGATACTAGGTCACTTATTTCACATTAAAATTAAAAAATTAAAAGATATAAATTTTTTTTTTCTTTTTCAATATATATATTTTGGGCTATCAACCCATCTTTAGGAAGTACAGAAAGTAACCAGTAATCAGATAATGTAAAATTTTAAAATAATATTAATTTCATATAGCGTTATTTTAATCATTCTCAACTTTGAAAACTAAAGATAGTAATTTTATACACATTTTAATTTTAAATATTTAATATATTCAAGAAAATAATCGAGTTAAACATATTATTAATGAGCTTTTCGTGCGTGCCTTCGGCACGCCCTCGAAGCTCGGCCCTCCGGGCTGGTGCCCTGGCGGGCGGCGTCTCGGTTCAAAAATTTTATTCCTCTTAAAAAACCACACTCCAAATGTATACCTGTAAGCTGCCGAAAATACACAGTCTCTTAAAAGTTTCGCCACATTTTTGTCCTGACACAGCTACAAAAATGAGGCTCTAGATATGAATCTGGAAGTATTTTTTTTCTTCTATAATCTACAGCATTGTGATATTTTGTGTGTGGAAATAGATTTATTTAAATAAGTGGTATCGTGTGAGGAGGAGAATTATATTATATCATTTTTTTTAAATTTGGGATCGATAATCGATATAAGGCTCCAAATATTTAAAAGAGATCAGGTGTTGTTTGTATGACAGGCTGCTCCAGTATTGCAATGAGAAACTCATATGGGCATGCGTGTCTTAAGTCGTTTAATTTTGTAAAAATCAAAAAAATAAGAATAACAAAATTTAGATTTTTAAAAAATTATAAAAAAGTGGCAAATTATTAAAAAATAAACAAATAATATATAAATCAAATAAGATGTGATTGATTTCTTTTTATGTGCGCAAAGAAAAGCGAATTGAATATTTAATTTTTGAGTGGTGAAGGGGGGGGGGGTAATAATTATCAATATATTTAATGTTTCTTAATTTAAAATCAATTGGAGTCTTTCATTTCGAAATTTGAGTCCAAATTACGATTATATTTCAAATTTGCCGCAAATATACCGATGGCGCTCTCTCTCGGCAGCATTACGTCAGCGTTGCGGCAAATTAATCTAGGCAAATATATAAAGTATAATAGCCAGTATTTATGGAGTGTAATTTTTTAAGGGGGATAAAACTTTTGGCCGTATTTTATTAACTCTAATATTTTTAAAATAACGTAAGGAACTTTGTTCCTGACGGGGGTCCCCCGACCTCACACGTTTGAATTTTTATTCTGCTGATACGCTTTCTTTTGCAAGTATTGAGCACACTGGTCACTCCTTTTATTATTTAATGTATTAATATAATTTGAAACTCCCATTTGGTTTTAACTGGGTAGAATGAAACAGCACGGAGATAGATATTTTTCATAAAATCTGTTCTATAAGTATTTCGTAATAACCGATAATAAAAGTTGATCTATAAAATTTGAACCAGGTGGGCTTTATGGGAAGTTCTGAGGAAAAAACTCAATATGAAAAGAAAAAATAATAGGGCAGATATAATATTATAACATTAAAATATCGTTTTCCTTTAGTGGTTTTTTTGTATAGAATGTAACAACTTTGGCGTTTATATATGCTCTTTTCCAAGCCCAGGATCAAGAAATATGCTTATCATATAATCGAGAAAAAAAATCCGGAATGAAAATTTCGCTAACTCATCAGTTTCCTATAATTTCTTCATTAAATAATTTTTTATAAAGCGCCGATAAAAGTTTTAGGAACTTCATATTAAATTGAATAATAAATTCTCAATCCGAATATAAAATGTGATGAGAATTATTATTAATTGAAGGAAAAAGTTAAAACTTTTTAAAGTCTCGATACTCTTTCAGCCCTATTGATAAATAATAGTTTTAAACTATAAAATGACATCATCTTAAAATCTCAATAAAACATTCAAATAAGCTGACGTGTTCTGATTTGGCCATACACTTGACTTTACCATACATCCTGGGCCCTCACTTATGTTTAATATTTAATTAAATTATTTATAACCATGTAGGGGGGGGGTTAGTTTTTGCATTTTTAGACTCCTGGGGCCCACTGATTATGTATACAAAATTTGGTTGAGTTTGGTACAAGAACCTAGATTTTCATTTTATGACCCTACAGCCCCCCTCCCACCCATTTTGGGTGGTTAGTTTTTTTCATTTTTAGATTACTGTGGGCCCACTAATTATGTATACAAAATTTGGTTGAGTTTGGTACAAGAGCCTAGATTTTCATTTTTTGACCATACACCCCCCCCCCCCCCCATTTTTGAATATTTAGACTTCTGGGGTCCCACTGATTATGTGTACAAAATTTGGTTGAGTTTGCTCAAATGGCCTAGATTTTTAATTTTTAAACCCTCCCCTCCCCTCAACCCCCTTTAATTTTGTGTCGATATGCACCAAAATCTATTCAGCTCTGAATCTCAATGGAACAAAACTAAGTGTGAAATTTGGTTTCGAAATTCACATTAGTTTTTAAGATACCTCGTCCACAAAAATTTTGTAACGCACAGACTAACAGACTAACTAACAGACATTTTGACAAAACATTTATTATCTCGAAAAATATAATTTTTTCGATGTTCAGTTATTTGGGCTTTTTTGTAAAGCAAAATGCCATGGTTTCACCCAATTTTTTTAATCAAAATAGTTTTAGCCATTTTTGAGATATTTCGAAAAAAGAAGGAAAAAAACCACTTTTTTCATGCACGATTACAATACTTGACCATACCCTGTATGGTAAAGTAAAAATGTTTTCTGCGTTTCCGAACCGGAAGCTTTAAATCTAGAGAGCCCAAAATCTAATCACTTCTCCGCACTGGACAACATTATACCAACTTTCTTCGTTTCCTTAATTATCGTGGGTAGGTATCGGAATCCAGACAGATAAACAGACACACAGACAGCAAAAACATTCATTAGTGAAAATTAAATTTCTACACGTTTTAGATATACTCAAACATAAATAGGAAAAAAAAATAATTTAATTTAATATTAGGGCCCGTCACGCAGGGTGCAGGCTGTCTATTAAGTACTAATTGAATTTTTATTCTTGGCTATATTATAGAAACATTATACTATTTTTAGGAAACCAATAAAATTGTATTAAAACATATGGCTAAGTTATCTATTATTGAGTAAAGTCAATACCTATAATTTCGCCTAGAATCATACCTATATTGATTAAAAAAAATGTGTTTATTTTCTAAATTAATTATTATTACAATAATTTAGACCAAAATTTCGTGACGCAACATTGTAGAAAATGCAAAAAAATGTGAAAATTACAATTTTTGGCGGTTTTTTGCTTATAACTCGGAAACTATCAACTTTTCGTAAATAACCTTCCTATTGAAAATGAAAGTTCATCCAATTTACTACAAATTTTATTATTTATATTTTTTTCTCCGACCAACCGTTCGGGCTCAAGCGCAAAATCCAAGTTTTCAACCTTATACTAGTATATTTGTATTTTTATCAGAATTTTAAATTAAAAATAAACTGCAACGGATCGTTGCTAAACTTTTCCAAATTCATTTGAAATATTAATATGTTTATTCCTTTATTATTAATCAGATATCACTTGCAATTTGCAGTTCATGTTGATAAAGATAAGAGTAAATAAATATTTTATTTAATATGGATTTACTATGAGTTAAGGATACTGGGTCACTTATTTCACATTAAAATTAAAAAATTAAAAGATATAAATTTTTTTTTTTCATTTTTCAATATATATATTTCGGGCTATCAACCCATCTTCAGGAAATACAGAAAGTAACCCAGTATCCTTAACTCATAGTAAATCCATATTAAATAAAATATTTATTTACTCTTATCTTTATTAAAGATGTTTCACCTTGCACCAACACCACAATCTCTACTGATTAGTTCATGTTGACTTTAATTCAAAAATAATGATCGATTCTCATTTAATAGTCGAGGAATAACCATTCTACATTGGATTTTTGACATTTCGGTTATTATTGGTAACCAAGGCTGAAGACATGGAGGAATCGACTTAAAATCAAAAATAGCAATCGACTTTCATCTAATACTTATTACGATTATATTAATGAAGAACTCGTAATCTCATTAAAAAACATTTATTTAACAACAATATCAACATATAAATATAAATACAAACAATAGAACGATTAACAATTCATCAAGTAAGCGCTGTCCGCATCAATTCTCCCCTCCTTAGAACGCGGACGCAGCTTCCCACATGATCATTCTTCTTTCTTCCTAGGTTTAAAATAACTCGAATGATATTTAACTAACCTTCCCCTTTCTTGACTGTTTTCAATAATTTTTGCTCCATCCATCGATTTTTCTAAATATAATTTTATTTGATGAAGTAACTCTTCCTTATTTTGATTTAATTTCATCTGACCAGCATCTAGTTTCTCCTCTTCCATTATATTCAACTCATCCTCCTTGACTTCCTTCAACCAGTACGGAATTAAATCATCTTCATTAGTTAATGCCCTTCTACTTTCCTCTATTTGTAATTCCATTGATGGACTAATGATTTCCGAAAATTTATTCACACAACAAATAATATGACTACCGATCTCACTTTCTATTCCTACTTTCTTAGGGAATCCTACTGCTTTTTGGACAAGGAACTCCCTTTTTCCTTGCCCCTCCACTCGTTTCCCTTCTTGAAGCAAGTCTCTTCCCCATGTCCTTCCCGCCTACAGAATCCACAAAAACGTGTATCCTGAGTGGGACTCGTCTTCTCTTCTTTATCCACATCCTTTAAATCCCTTTCTATTTCTTCTACCGTCTGCATAAACCCTTCAATATCAGTGAATTTCATTCCCCTAATGGACGATCTAATACGTGGAGTAATCATCTCCACTAAAACTTGCAGGATTGAACCAGCATCTTCCTCCGGAAAAACTCTCTTATATAAAGCCATCTTATTCTCAATAAATAACCTTATAGGTTCGTCTTTTCTCTGTTTCTCCTCATAAAACATAACCTTTAACTTTGAGACTACGATTAAACTATCGTATTCTCGGAGAAATTTCATTTTAAAATCTTTCCAATCCAACGCTGGAAATTGATTGACCACCCGCCACCATGTCTTGGCCTTATCTAACAACTGATCCGAAACCACCACGAGCCAAACATCTTCCGGTACTTTATATTTTAATAGAGTATTCTCGACCTTTTTTAAAAATAACTTCGGATCTTCCTCTGGGAGAGCTCTAAACACCGGAAGGAATTTTCCCACGTCTGCTAATTGAATATTCCTATTAATCTCGAAATCACTTCCCTTTTCCGAATTTTCCTTCCTTTTTATTATTTCTTCCAACTCTATCCTCTTGTTTTTTTCCTCTTCCAAATCATCTTTTAATTTTTTTATTATTTTTTCGAATTCATTTTTTAATTTATTCACCTCCTCTTCCAAATCCATTACTCTATGCTCACCTTTTTTTATATGATCCTTGATCTTCGATATCTCCTCCCTCGTTATTTCCATATTCGCAAAATCATTTTTCTTATTCCTCTTCGCTAGTGGTCTACTAGGTTTTCTTATCATTTTCACATTGTTCGGGCGCCAATATTACGATTATATTAATGAAGAACTCGTAATCTCATTAAAAAACATTTATTTAACAACAATATCAACATATAAATATAAATACAAACAATAGAACGATTAACAATTCATCAAGTAAGCGCTGTCCGCATCATACTTGAGGAATAACAATGCTACATTAAATTTTTGACGCTTCGATTATTATTGGTAACCATTGCTGAAAACACAAAATGTGTTTATTTTCTAAATTAATTATTATTACAATAATTTAGATATCGAGTCAATACTTTCTACCTGTCTTATTATTATTATTATTATTATTATTCAATTAAAGTTGAATCTTTTCACGTAAGACATCGTTCAGAGAGAAGGCATTTCATTTCAAGGCCAGAAGAAGCACGAATGTGTGAACTGTACCAGATGTGCTTACACTTGTCGAAGGATTATGCTCAACTCATTTTACGGGGAACACGGAATACCATGTCATCTGAACAATCTTTCAATTTGATGCATATATTTACATAGCTAACTCTATAATAGTTAAACAGGGCATCATTGTTTTACACAGAAATATTTGTCAGGTTTTTCCTAACGGTAGCTTAGCACTTAAAAACTTTTCCTAAATTGCATACCATCATTCGAATTATTAATTAATTTGCTAGGCCCGAATGTTTTTTGAACAATAGGACGTGTACCAGCAAACCAGACAAAAAAACAAGAACAAACGTGTTTTCCTTTGATCTACCGACTCAAGATGGGAAAGTGTTTTGTTTCCTAAAACACTGTTTCTAAACAAAAATGTTTTAAGAACTGTTCAGTTTTTACAAAACATTGGTTGTTTTTGTTGAGAAAAACAGTTTTTGTTTGTGTTTCTTGTTTTGTCTGTTTGGTGGAAACTCGGCTTAATAAAAATAAAAAAATAAAAAACAGAAACAATTCGAATTCTCTCGCTCCTGAGCTGTTTTAGGCTTTACTTTTGCGTCAAGTTTAAACTTTGTAGCTTAAAAAACCAACCAAATCACTAAAATAGGAAAGTATAACTTTTTTCATTTGTTTGTCCTATTTTATATTTACATAATTTTATATTACTTTCTATTATTTTATTTTAATGTTGGTTTAATATTAATGGAGAAGGTGAATGTAAGCTCTGTTGTCACCACTAAACACGGTAGAATATGTTTAAAATAAAAAAAAAAAAAAAGGATAACTAGATCCTCTATCTTGTGAAATACAAATACAGAAAATTAGAAAAAAAACTTGTACTGTTGTAGCTCATGAACTAAAATTTGGTATACAAATTTTTATAATAGAGTGAAATTTTATAGCAAGTTGTTCAAGTTTCTAAATTAACTTTTTGCTAAGAAAAAAATTTCCAATCACCAAACATAATTGCATACCGAGCTTTGAAAATGTTAGAAGTTGGAATAAATACCCAGGAAAGCAGAAACATGTTAGAATTTTGGGAACTCAAACTTGTAGATAATGAGCTCAAATTTAGCACACAAATTTTTATTAATAAATGTCAGTTTTCTGTCAAGTTTAGAGCTTCAATCATTCATTGATAAAAAGATTGTCAAATACCTAAATTTGCAGGAGCGTGCAATAAATACTCAGGAAAGCAGAATGTGTTAGAATTTTGGGAACTCACACTTGTAGCTAATGAGCTCAAATTTAGCACACAAATTTGTATTAATAAATTTCAGTTTTCTGTCAAGTTTAGATCTTCAATCATTCATTGATAAAAAAATTGTCAAATTCCTAGATTTGCAGGATCGGGCAATAAATATGCAAGAAAGCAGAAACATGTTAGAATTTTAGGAACTCGCTAATGAGCTCAAATTTAGCACACACATTTGTATTAATAAATGTCAGTATTCTGTCAAGTTTAGAATTTAAATCGTTCATTGATAAAAAATTGTCAAATACCTAAATTTGCAGGAGCGTACAATAAATACACAGGAAAGCAGAAACATGTTAGAATTTTAGGAACTCACACTTGTACCTAATGAACGCAAATTTAGCACACAAATTTGTATTAATAAAAGTCAGTTTTCTGTCAAGCTTAGAGCCTCAATCATTCATTGATAAAAAAATTGTCAAATACCTAAATTTGCAAGAGTGTGCAATAAATATGCAGGAAAGCAGAAACATGTTAGAATTTTAAGAACTCACACTTGTAGCTAATGAGCTCAAATTTAGCACACAAATTTGTATTAATAAATGTCAGTTTTCTGTCAAGTTTAGAGCTTAATTGTTCATCGATAAAAAAATTGTCAAATACCTAAATTTGCAGGAACGTGCACTGACTTGGGAATAACTTTTCACTTTTTCCTTCCATTTAATAAATTATTTATTCCAATTTTTTATACTTTAATACTAATTGAAATTCTTGTTAAATAATATCTAATCCATACCAACATTCCGATCTAAAAAAAAAATTATAACGTAAATAAATACATAATTCTAAGCAATTCCGATTTCACTCCAAAAAAATTAAATAAATATTATTATTACTCACAATTATATTATTAAATATACATATAAATAAATATTAATGTTGAATTAAGGAATTTATTATAGGGAGGACATTAAAGAGATCTATTTCATTAGTCAAGCCGCTATTGCTACTGCAAGAATGAAATAAAAATAAAAAAAAGCTCATCATAAAATCGAGCAGCCATGTCTGTCTGAAACGCTGTCTGCTCTGTAACATGTATGACGTCTGTAATAAGATAATCGAATAAAAAAGAAGATTAATTTATTTCTTTTCTCATGACCGACTTGTTTAGAAAAAGAAATTGAGCATATCGTTCACGCATCTTGCACAGCATATGTTTTTGATTTTAATAATAATAAAGTTACTTGAAATCAGACGAAATAATTTTAATTATAGAAAATTAAATTAATAATTAAGGATGATGAATTTGGAGTGTTATTATAATTCTTATGAAGAAATTATTCAATATAGGAATCAGAATCTGTATATCTGTGTAGCTGCATATTTTTTAACAATAAAATCTAACAGATGGATTCCTGTTTCCCAAAGCCAGAGCAGCTAATAAATAAACTGCAACGGATTGTTCCTAAACTTTATCCAATGTACCTATCTACTATCTTATTCTAATTCTCGAGTGAAGTACTTTAAAATATAATTTTACAAAAAACTTTATATGACCTTTTTTTGTGATCCTCAAGGTACTTAATTACAATATTAAATTTCATCAAAATTGGTTTAATAATTTTCAAAATATTTAGAAAAAAATAAAACCGACTTCAAAAAATTAAATGCAACAAATAAAATACACTAAAAGATAAAAAAATAATTATTATCTTATTTAGTTACAACTAAACGACGAAATATTAACATGAAATTACTTTTTGAAGTCGGTGCCAAATATATACCTTTTATGAATCGCACTCGACGGATCTTACTTAGTACGTTTGGAAGGTATGCTCGCTTATAGGTATAGTTTGTTTGGTACCGACATCAAAAACTAATTTCATGTTAATATTTCGTCGTTTAGTTGTAACTAAATAAGATAATAATTATTTTATACCTTTTAGTGTATTTTATTTGTTGCATTTAATTTTTTCAAGTCGGTTTTATTTTTTTCTTAAAAATTATTTTTATTTTTCTCTTTTTGGTGATGTTATTAATAGTGATCATATCATCAGAACTTGACCAAATTAATATGACACCATCCCTAAGATACCCCCTTTCCAATAAAAAAAGAATCATCGAAATCGGTCCATAAACAAAGTTAGGCCTAAACAAACCTAACAAAAAAGGTCTAACCTATGAAAAAAAAAATGGGACCAATCGGAAGGTAGACTGAACCCAATGCAATTTTTTTTTCAAAATCGGTTCACAATTGGCGGAGATATGAGGTAACATAGGCACAAAAAAAAATTCAGTCAAATAGATAACCTCCTCCTTTTTTGAAGTCGGTTAAAAACTATAAAAGTACTGAAATAAAGTACTAATGTTTATGGGCCGATTAAACAATTTTTATTTTATTTCCTCTAAATAAAATAAAATATAAGAGAGGGGGAATAAATTTTTGAATTATTTTTATTAACATTTTATTCTCCCAGACAATTAAATATCTAACCACCCTTAAAATCTTAAACCCTCAATTAAGAATACCCTGTATTTATTACAAGATGGAGGTTCACTGGGTTTTAGTAATTTGAATGGTTCATTTCGTTCTTGAGATTAAACATGTAAAAATATAGTAGGTAATATTAACCCCAAAAGCCAAATAAAAATACACGCAAGACGCTTAAAGCGTGGATGAATTAATTATTCTATTAATTAAAATTGATTTAAAAAAAAGAAGATTTTTTGGTCCAATACTATGTATATGTATAATAATAATTAGATAAAAAATTGATATCTAAAAGTTCATGTTAAATTTATTTTAATTTATCTTTTACTGATAATTTTCATTTCTTTAATAAAAATATTTTTTTATATTTTCTGTTTTAGAGAATCGAGCCCACCTAGAGAAATGCATTCAAGATAAGTGGAATTCAAAACGGGATTTTATTCATTTGAGTGGCGGAAATCGACCAGGGCAGACCCGGGCGTCAGCCATTCTTCCAAGGTAAGAGCAAATCGACTAAACTCTAATTAATTTTGATACATCATTAATACATTAATTAGTATAAGTCATATTAATTTTACGACATCCTATTATACTCAAAACAGCCAACTCTCAGCATGAAACATTTATCGAAAATAGTTAAATAAAAAATAAAGGGCAAATTTTTTGTTTAATATATCAACAAAATAGTTAATTATAGTTCTTAATTTCAATGTTTCTCTATCCGATCGGCTATTTAAACCCTTGATTTATAATAAATAAAATATTTAAAATTAAAATGGTTAAAAAAATGGTCAGATTTTGAGCTTTATAGCTTTTCAATATAACTACTAAATAAAGTAAAGAAAATTTTGAAAAAGTTTAGGAGCTTTTTATATTTTAAAAAGTTTCTAAAATTTTTCAAAATTTTCTTTACTTTATTTAAAATGTTTAACCAAGAACCCATATCATTTTCTCTTAACAAAAAAAAAAATAACTACTAAAATTTCTTCCGCCCATATTCCGGATCCTCAATGGTATCCTTTTTCAGGGTAGAGGCTATCAAACAAATATTAAACGTTATAAAATAAGTTAGGGATTTTAATATTTTTTTTTAAGGAATTTGGTGTTGGTACTTGGTGAAATTTTTTTTAAAATTATTAGATAAAAATACTTGGTAGGTTTCACATTAATGTGAAACCTATCAAGTATTTTTATCTAATAATTTTAATATTTGTTTACTAGCCTTTCACCCCTTAAGAAGGTTACCTTTGAGGATCCAAAACTTCAGTGTAAGGCTAAATAAAATTATATTAAGCTTAAATATCGGTCACAGTTTTCAATATAACTACTAAATAAAGTAAATTTTTATTTTAAATCTTTAAGAATAAAAAATAGATTAGCTTTTTATTTAATTAATTCTTTATAAATAATCCTGTTTTTTTTAATATAAATGATTTAATTAAATATTTGCGGTGTGGGGGGAAACCAAGGAATGTAATTATTACTTATATGGATCAAAAATTAGAAGCAAAGTTGTAGAGGATGTAATTTTTGACATTTTCGTTTAAAAAATTTTGAGAATAAACACCCAAAATTAGGCGGAAAGTCAAAAATGAAGATTCTACACCTTTGGACCAAACTCAACCAACATCAGTAAATTTTAGTGACCATAAAGGTACTCAGTGAAACGCATTTTAACTAAAAAAACGGGTTTTTACTGCAACATATAGTATATTGGTATATACCGGGTGAGTTTTTTTATCTTGAGACAGTTTTATAACTCAAAAACAGTGCATTATATGAAAAAAGTTTCAAATAAAAGTTTATTTATATGCAGGGAGAAACTAAACTACGCTATTGTTTGTTTACCTAGAACAAGATTTCAAAGGTATTTCAAGGTCAAGTTCTGTTTTTTAAATAGAAACGTATATTTTTGTTTGCCTATTATGAATCTACAAAAAAAAAACTGAACAACTTTCATAAGAACTATTTTTTTATTCGATATCAAATAAACAAAATATTAAATCAAATAGATCTCAGAAAAGAAACCCTAATAATTATTTTTAACAATTATTCAACTTAATTATCAAATAATAATGACCAAATATTTAATTATTAAATAAATAATTTTAATAATAATCAATAATTTAATAATTTTCCGACACTGTTCTGTGATATTCCAAAGTGTTATCGCAAGTTTTCTGGAAGAATTCCAGTTCTAATTTCGTTATTTTGGCCTTTTAAGTTTCTTCGTAGCCTTTACATTTTCTGATATTTTTAATAGATTTTCAACACAATAAAATGAAGCTCTTGAGGGAGTATCCCTGTCAGGAAAATGCTTGGCATCTATTTCAATTGCAGCCTCACAACGCTTCTTCCACATTCACCATAAATTAAGACCATTTCAATTCTGTCTTCAACAAAAAATAATCCATTTTTATTATAGTAATACAATATAACTATCTACTGGATTGACACGAGAAATAATTTTTTTTTAACTCAAGAATTTTAAGTATTTCAATTAAGTAGAAAATAACCTCTTAAATCTGTGTATAATGAAGTTTTAAGATCATTATAAACACTTATTTTGATTGTTTTGATTTTTCGATTTAATAATTATTTATTTAATAATTAATTATTTGATCATTATTATTTAAAAATTAAGTTAAATAATTGTTAAATATAATCATTAGGGTTTCTTTTCTGAGATCTAATTGATTTAATATTTTGTTTATTTGATATCAAATAAAAAATAGTTCTAATGAAACTTGTTCAGTTTTTTTTTGTAGATTCAGAATATGTACAGAAACATATAGGTTTCCATTTAAAAAACAGAACTTGACCTTTAAATACCCTTGAAAGCTTGTTCTTGGTAAACAAACAATATCGTAGTTTAGTTTCCCTCTCCATATAAATAAACTTTTATTTGAAACTTTTTTCATATAATGCACTGTTTTTGAGTTATAAGACTGTCTCACCCGGTATAAATATCAAGAAAACATTTCCTCTTCCGGGTTAAGAATTATTCCGAAATGAAACGATAAACCCATTTGCCTCTTTTCCCGTCAAATCGGATAGCATCTGCACATATCTCTATATAAAATTCTTTGCCCGATACACTCACTCACACACTCATCATCAAAACAGCCAGAACCACTGCACATAGAAACATGAAATTTGGAGAGGATATTACATCTATGACAAAGGGGCTCCCTAAGAAAGATTTTTTCAAAATTCGACCCCTAAGGGAGTCAAAGGGGGCAAAGTGTGTTTTCACTGATTATGCGATATCTCTTAAGGGCGATAAAATATCTACTTGCATTTTACTTATAAAAATACTAAATTAAAATCTTTAAAAAGTAATTTCAGGATTTTTAGAAATTCGACCTTTAAAGGGGTCAAAAGGGGCAAAATATTTTGCAATGTGTTTACACTAATTATGCATTTTCAATCAAGAACGATAAGATATCTACTTGATTTTTACTTAATAAAATTCTAAATACAAATATCTAAAAAGAAATTTCAGGATTTTTTGAAATTCGACTCCCAACTATCCAAAATGTGAGTGGGGGCAAAAATTAAAACTCTCTCCTATCTTGATCAAATTTTGTAGAGTTATTCTTTATTACTTTAAGAAAGTATTTCTGTAAAAATCAACTATCAAAATTGACTGTATGAGGGCGAAAGGGGGGGGGGGGGCAAAATATAGAAATTTTTAGCTTTTTTGTACATTTACTCTTTAGAAAACTGAGAGTTATTTATTTGCAAATATCTAAAAAATAATTTCAACCTCCCAAAATGTGAGTGGGGGCAAAAAATTAATACTCTCTCCGATATAGATCAAATTTTGTAATGTTAGTTTTTAAGACTATATAAAATGTATGCTGTAAAAATCAATAGCCAAAATGAGTGCGTGGGGGCGAAAGAGGGGGCAAAATATTACAAATATATATTATAGACCTAATAATTAAATGCCGAGACGCTGCCCGCCAGGGCCACCTGCCCGGAGGGCCGAGCTGTAGAGGGCGTGCTGAAGGCACGTCTGGAGCAGCTCGTTTAGGTATAAAGCATATATTGTATATTATGAATGATTTTGTGCTGCCATCAGCATAAATCAATTCCACTGATTAGTTTTTCAAATGGCCTGAGAGACGGACGGACGTTGTATTTCAATTCTAATTCTATCAATTGCAGCATGAGATGGCCAATCATCATCAATTCAATTATTAACCAGAATGATAAATTTTAAATATAAAAGTTAAACTAGATCTATTTTGAAATAATTCCTCTCTCTATATGTTTCATTGATATTTTCTTTGAAACAATATAATGCATGTTGATATTATCTTTTCCTGGGTATTGTACTCATTTTATTTAAATATTTAATATACCTTCTTGCCCCATTAATATCCATGACATGTGAAGCCACGTATTTAGAAGTATAGGAAGGAGATAATTGCAGGCTTGTATTTCAACATTCGAACTATCAAGTAAATGTCATCAATGAGTAGGAAGAAATATATTCTAGCCTCTAGCTTGCTTAGTATATACCACTTGACATTCACTCCCACCCGCATCAGTAACAACTACTAATATTAAACTAAAAAATAATAAAAAGTTAATTAAATTAAAAATAAGTTTATTTTTTAGGTTTTAAAAAATGTTTTCAAACAACCCTTTATAGATTTTTTCAAAAATATTGACAACATTTATTTAGAATTAATTAATTAATATGAAATCGCCCCCCTAACGCCTATTTCATCCGCTAGAGGCGCTCTTTAACGAGGAATAAAAAATAAACAAACACATTCTTTTAGGGAAAAGTGTTTTTGTTCTCCGTTAAAGAGCTCCTCTAGCCTTTTTTCTAATCAGATCCAAAGTATAATATATAGTGGAAGGCTCCATTAGGAGCCAATCGAGGGGTGAACATCGATTGGAATTAGGTGTACACCGTCTTTTGAATTATTTGGAATTACTTTGGAATTCATTAGATAATCTATTGTCATCTATTGTCTTCTACCTACTTGGAAATGAAAGTGGAAGTGGAAGTAGGTGTACACGATTTTAGGTCGCGGTTCACCCGTCGTATTTTAGCGTATACGAGTTACAGAGCTCTCTGGCGAGACCAGGACAAGACTATTGGGCAATAAAATGGCGGGATGCGCTCTCTTGGGGGCAAATTTTGGTGACGTCACAAACAGGTAGCAGATGATTCAAAATATTTTATCAAGACTAAAAAACGGTCTTATATAGTATGTATTCCTATATTTATAGCACAAAGGGTTATGTATCTTTAATCTATGACAAAGGCTTTGAATGTTCTATGATTTTTGGATAGGTCATAAGAACTAAGAATTTTCGCCCTGCAGTCGCTAGAGAGCGCTTTTTAATATACGGTAGTATTCCACTCTATTTTACTCTACGATAAGATCATTATAAAAATAATAGGCATTGGCTGAATCCCTCTCCATTACTTAATTAAATAATAGGCAATTCTGAAAAAAAAGAAAAATCGTTTAAGCCCTTTCTAAAAAAACCAAGAAAAACATCTGAAGTAAAGGATTACCACCGGCTCGGCGATTGAAAATAAAATTTTGCTTTGTTAACTCAGTCTTAATCATTACTGTTTTTAAGATACCTACCCTGATAACCGAAAATGGCTTTTAATACATTTTTCGGAGGAAATTTTAGTTCTAAACTTGAACTCTAACTATACATTTTTCTAAGATGAATCAACGAGGGCGTCTTCTTCTTGATGCAAATAAACGATTATACTTAGATAATATATAAATGATAAAATTTTATTTGTTAGAGACTATCGTTTTGAGGGCTTGGAGTTCATCTTTAGTATTTTCTATTAAAAATACTTTATATTTTCTTTCTTATTGGTACAAGTATCCGATTGATTGGAAATTCATTTGTCAGTAAGTTCATTCACCTTGGAACAAATACTAAAAATATGACACTCGAGAAGAAAATATTTTTTTATATAAGCTATTGTATGCTTCTTCTTCTTCTTCAAGTGCCATACTCGAATCCGAGTGTTGGCGATTACTGTGGAAAGGATCCTCTCCAATGTAATTTTTTTGGGGAAATTTTTCCCATTGCTTACTGAAGTAATAAATAAAGTTGAATTGGTATTGGTATTGGGATTATAAGACTTCAATTAGACTAAATTATAATAGCAAACTCAGCTTACCTTCTCCGGATAGGTAGACAACCCTTCCACCCAAGCGTTGAGTCTGGTTGCAGACTATAGATATAACTAAAAGAATTGCAGAATATACGAAGGATTTAATTATAAAATATTTAGAATTCCAATTTTAGACATTTTCAATTTGGCTTTTATGATAGGTAAAACTTTATTAATATGTAAAAATTAAGAACTATTATTTTTAATGGTACTTATATAAAAATATTTATTAACTAAGAATTTAAGGATCGATAATGAAAGATTTAGGCTGCCCTCTTGCTAACCAGGGGGGCTATGTGCACAAAATTTGGTTGAGTTTGCTCCAATAGTAAGAATTTTTATTTTTGACCCTTCCCCCTTTTTGGGTTGTTAGTTTTTGAATTTGTAGCTCTCTAGAGGCCCACAGATTATGTATACAAAATTTAGTTAAGTTTTCTCCAAGGGCAAGAATATACATTTTTTCACCCTCCCCCTTTTTGGGTGGGTTTTTGGGGGGAATTTTTTCAAACAAAAGTTGTCAGAAATCACATCCCCTACAACTTTGCATCAAATTTTGCCGTAGAGTTAATAGTTTAGGAGTTATTTGATCATTTCCTTTCGTACGCCCCCCCCCCCCCAAACTCCCTTTCGAGGTCAAAATATCAAAACTTTATATAGCTATAAAAATAAGTTGGAAAACATCTGATGCAAATATGAAATTTCATAATGATCTCTTTAGCAGTTTTTACGTGAATCGTGAGCAACTTTTCGCGGAAACCACGCAAACATACAGACATACATACATACAGACATGAATTTTGTTGAGGGTGTTTTCGTTCATAACTTTGCTTGAAACGTGTGAAACCAAAATTTGGCGTAATTTGGAGCAATGTACAGACAAAACCTAAATTATATATATATAGATGTTTTATTCATGACAGAAGGATTGCCCTCTCAGGATTCGAACCCATATGCCGAAATACCTTTGTAAACGTACCTATATTAAATAATCCACTTTTGACATTCCAATATGAAAAATTGTGCTATTTACTTTCTGCTTTAGTATAATAGTACTTTTATTAAATTTTCGAAATGAACTTAGTACAATCTACAACACCTGCTGAAGCAAACGTCTTCTTATTAAATTTATAGCTGACTACTTTAGTTCACGTACTCTCAGTTCAAATTAAACCTAAGTTTGGGTGTAAGTGCATATGATGTAGGGGCAAAATTGCCAAAATAAAATATAGTTTTCTAATTAATATATTAAAGAATAATTAACTATATCAAAGAGAGTTGTTTTTGACCGCATTTTTAAACAAGTTATATATGTTGCTAGACTACTGCTGCTTGAGGCTATTGGAGTCTGCAGAATCTTAAGTCTGGGCCAAGAGAGAATGAAAAAGTTGTGATCTATCTAGGTATGAGTCCAGCATCATTTCGCGATTAGCCCGCATGGCGCTTTTTACCAAAAACTTATATGGATCACCTAGTGGATTTGTAATCTGAGATGTTATATATTCAATCCCCCAGTCCAGCGCGCTCAATCTGTTAACACGTGTTTAAGGTGTTGCTATCAATTAATCATGAGTTTTTTATATTTGATTCATTTGCGAATCGAATGCAGGTGATTTTTGTCAGACATTAAGTAATAATAAAATCTGAATTTATATATTTCTGTGGAAGAAATAATGAATTTAAATATTTTTCTAATTAATATATTAAAGAATAATTAATATATCAAAGAGAAATTAATAAAGTAAAGGGTGAGTAGTTTCCCAGAGAATGAAATAAAACTCAAAGAGTTTGTATAAACCTCTGTTAGGGCCTCGGTTGAGTGCGTTGTGGTGCGTGTCCGCGCCCCCCACCAAGGTGATGGGGTCCTAACCAAGGCCCGCCCCCACACGCAACCAACCGAGGCCCTAACAATCTAACAATGATTTGTGCAGGGCGTTGTTTGTGCCCTGGTGGAAAGCCGGGTTTGGCGCCACCCGCTTAATTAGCGGGGGAGGGGCTACTAGTTGGTGGTTGGCCCCTCCTTCCATTCGATGCTCAGTCGAGATCGAATTGCTTCACTTATAGCATGACTGAAATATTATCAGTCATGCAAAAGTGTCGCAACGATCTGACTGAATCATCTAGCGGCCGTGTCTAAAGGCTCGTAGCCAAAGCAACAGCGAACCGCTACACCTCTTTGAGTTTTATTTCATTCACTGTGAAACTACACACCCTTTACTTTATTAATTAATATCATGTTTCACCTAAAACCTACACCACTTTCTCTGAGTAAAATATCAAAGAGAGTTGTTTTTGACCGCGTTTTTAAGCAAGATATATATATCGCTAGACTACTGCTGGTTGAGGCTATTGGAGTCTGCTCTTACACAGAAATATATAAATTCAGATATTATTATTACTTAATGTTTGACAAAAATCACCTGCATTTGATTCGCGATTGAATCAAATATAGGAAACTCATGATTAAAATAAAATACGTTTATCATTTTCATATTTTGTAATTATTTAGGGCAATTTATTATTTTTTATCAATAGAAATTTGGATCTAGATTCTTATGATTTGATGTTTAGTAGTAAAATGGTAAAGCGACCCTGCTGATAAGTTTAATTTTAAAAGTAAGGAATAACTAAAAAGAGATTTTTTTATATTTGTTTTCTTAAAGGTTCCATTTAGATGTCTGTTGCTCGTTGTTGTTTATATAGATTTGATTTATGAAAAGATTTCTTCAATAATAAATCATTTCCATTCTCGCCCTGTCATCTTTCTAGATTTCAACACCAAAATCCTTCTTTTTTTTTTTTGCTTTTTTATTAAATAAATAAATTGAATAATTGAAAGCTTTAGGGGGAAAATGTGTAATTTATTTTATTTACGTATCATCATGTAGTAAAAAAGATCGAAAGAGTTGGGAAATATTGAACGCGTAAAATCAAGATTCAAAAATATCAAAGAAATCGTAAACAAGGATTGAAGTTGAGAAATGGATTATGAATTAAGAGAATTAATTAATTTCATTTGGAAAAAGTGTTAGAGTATCAAATTTATTGGGGTCTTTTACTAGAAGGGATGCTAATTCTCTGTCTCTTTTTAACTTCAAAAAAGGAGGAGGTTCTCAATTCGACTGATTTTTTTTGTGTCTATGTTACCTGATATCTTCGCCAATTATGAACCGATTTTGATGATTTTTTCGCATTGGGTTCAGTCTAGTTTCCGATTAATAAAAATATAAATTTCATTGGTATTGAACCGTTTTTGTTATGTTTGTTCAGGCATAACATCTTTGTTTATGAACCGATTTTAATGATTCTTTCAGCGTTTGGATCAGTATAGCTTCATGATAGTCAAGATATTATTTATTTATTTATTTTATGTATGTTCAGCGACAACTTTTTGCCACGTGGACCAATTTCGATAATTCTTTTTTTTATTGGAAAGGGGGTACCTTAGGGGTGGTCTCATATTAATTTGGTCAAGTTCTGATGATATGATCAATGACGAAATAACGTACATCTCCAATTCTTATGAGAAAATAATCGAAATTATAATAAATAAAATCTTTTATAAAAAAAATCTTAAAAACATTCATTTAAAACCCGCAAACGTTTCGAGAAAATTTCTATGTTTATGAATTGAATTTTATTATCAATTTCTGATTCATTCGCCCCACGCTTTCTCTTACGACATGCATTCAAGGTTTTATATTAAGTCACTATTAATAACACCACTAAAAAGAGAAAAATAATAATATTTTGCATGATTCTGAGATCGATATTGGCCCTTACATTATCTACAGAGATGACAGATCCGAAACAGTCAGTTCCAGAGGAGGTGGAGTCCTCATTGCCATAAATAAATCTTTACTTAGTAGATCTTTTCACTCAATCGAAAATGACCTGCTATCCTTTAACCAACTGTTTGTAATTCTCCCTGAATTAAAAATTATTATCGGATCAGTGTATCTCCCTCCGGCGTCTGACATATCTCTATATCAGGAACACGCCATGCATGTGGAGGACATTTTAAGCTCCTACTTGGATCATGATGTGTTCTTGGTGGGTGACTACAATTTATCGGGAATCTCCTGGAAAATATCCTCCTCCGGTGCTTCACATAGCTTTGAAGAAAGAAGTACCTCATCTACAAGATATTGTGCGGCGCTTTTGACAGACAGTTTCAATTCCTTAGGTCTAAGTCAGTTCAATTTGTTCACTAATAGTAAGGGTAATATCCTCGACTTATGTTTCTCTAATCTTAATAGTAAAATAGACTTAAGTAACGATATCTTGTCCAAAATAGACGAATTCCACCCTGTCTTAAATATATCTCTTAATTGTGCTAGTAGTACTAGACGTGTGTCACCGTCATTTAGTTCTTTAAAATCAAACTGGGTCAGTTATAATTTTGCAAGATGCAACATTGAAGTCCTTAGTCAAAAATTGAAAGAAATTGATTGGAATACCACTTTATGTAATTTAGATTTATCTTCTGCGGTAACGAGGTTTTATGATATAATAATGTCCCTCATAGCAGAAACATGCCCTAAAATGCATTGCAATAGTGCTGGATATCCATCATGGTTTTCTAAAAAACTTATTTCGCTAATAATTAACAAAAAAATTGCCCATAAGAATTACAAGAGTAATCAGAGTGAAACAAATTATAATGATTTCAAAAACTTAAGGTCTCTGTGTAAAGCCGAGGCCACACTTTGTTATTCTACCTATATTTCAAATATTGAATCTAATGTGCCAAACAATATAAAAATCTTCTGGAACTTCATTAATGCAAAGAGGGGCACAAAGGGATATCCTTCCAGCATGTTCCTCGATGAATTCAATGGCTCCAATGATGCACAGATTTCCAATCTTTTTGCTGAATTCTTTAAAAATGTCTATAGCTTGGCTACAACAAATGTAACATTTGACTCAGACACTATTGCCAACTATTGTGCAAATACTCTAGTCCCCGATAAACATGCTAGTAATATTCCAATTACAATTTCCGAGGAAGAAATAATCACTGCATTAAAGGAATTGAAGCCCTCTCTCACCGTCGGCTCTGATGGTGTACCTGCTTTTATAGTCAAAAACTGTTCTTTGTCTCTTATTAAACCCTTACTTATATTATTCAACCTCTCTCTCGAAGAAAAATTTCTACCTGAACTATGGAAAAAATCATTTATTACTCCCGTTTTCAAGAGTGGCTCACGCAATAACATCAGAAATTACAGACCAATAGCTATAATAAGTGCGATACCAAAATTATTAGACAAGATTATGTACAACAAGATTCTTTTAATTTGCTCTGATGCGATTTCCAGTAAACAGCATGGATTTGTACATTCTCGTTCAACTGTCACTAATCTTACTGTATTCACAAATTCTATTTTCCTCAGCCTTAACAAAAATACACAACTCGACGCTATTTACCTTGATTTTAAAAAAGCCTTTGACCTCATCAATCATGAAATTTTGTTGCTAAAGCTTAAGTACTTTAATCTTCCAACTAATATAATTCTATGGATTGGAAATTATCTCTCCGATAGATATTCAATCGTCCGAATCAATGGCGCGGTATCCCAACAATTCTTAGCACCCTCTGGGGTCCCTCAGGGTAGCCACATTGGTCCCCTATTGTTTCTTTTATTTATTAATGACCTGGTCAATGTAACTCAACATTGCAATATATTGCTATTCGCAGACGATATCAAATTGTTTTTTGACATTTCTAAAGTTTCAGACTGCAACAAGCTACAATCCGACCTAAAAAACTTAACTATCTGGTGCAAAGCAAACTTATTTTTTCTAAATTTTGACAAATGCTTCACCATTTCATTCTCAAAAAAGGAATATTTTATCTCATACAATTACTATCTGGACGATACTTCTTATTGCACTAGAGTAACTTCAATCAAAGACCTTGGTGTCACCTTTGACTCAAAGCTCACGTTTAATGAACATATTAATCATGTGGTTAGTAAAGCTAACCGAACTTGGGGGTTCATATTTCGCAACACTAAAGCTTTTAGGAGCCCCAATTGTATCAGATACCTATACATAAGTTTGATTAAATCTGTCGTAATGTATGCTTCAACAATCTGGAGACCGAATCTAAAAACCAACATAGCTAGACTTGAAAGAATTCAGCATAAAGTTTTGAGACATCTGGCGTCTCTCTCTGGTAGCCCTATGTCTAGATACGATCATGACTACTTGAAAATCGCTGAAACTTTCGACATGTCAACTATTCTTTCGTCTATGATTGCTTCCGACAACTTATTCACTTTTAAAATTATGTCTGATGCCATTCGTTGTCCTGAGCTTAAAATTCTTTTTCCACTGAACAATCCCTCGTACCCACTACGACAGAATCAACCATTCTATCCACCAGTTCCATTTACACGTCATTCCGAAACCAACCCTATTTATAGATTAAGCATCGCTTATAACGCCCTTTCCCAAAAAACATGCGTTTTGAATTTTACTATAGATACCAACAGAATGTCTAGAATTATAAAAATAAACACACTTTCATATATTTAAATACTCACTATCATAATTATTATATCTGATTTACTCTGTATTGTTGTTTAGTATTTGTATGTTTAACATTAATGTTTTTTTCTCTACTTTTTACTAAGTAGTGTTTCTTTGTATTACTTTTTGTAATGTTTTTAAAGGCACATGCCGTTGAAATAAATAAATAAATAAATAAATAAATAAATAAATAAATAAAAAAAAAAATAAAACAAAACTTCGAAAAAACTAAGTGCAACAAATAAAATAATAAGAACTCAAAAATCAAATAAAATGCACTAAAAGGTATAAAATAATTATCTAATCTAGTTACAACTAACTTTTTGAAGTCGGTGATTAACAAACTATATAAGCGAGTGTACCCGCCAAACGTAAGAACTAAATAATATCCGTCGAGTTCGATTCATAAAATGTATATGTTTGGCACCGACTTCAAAAAGTGATTTCATGTAACAATTTCATCGTTTAGTTGTAACTAACTAAGATGGGTAGATCATCACTATGTTCATCCATCGTTTGTTGACTCCCTAACTTCCTATTATAGTAATTAATCTTTTCCTGGTTTTCGATTTTCTGTTTATTTTTGTTAACCAAAAGGCTAGAAAGCTAGAAATCTATTTCTCCCTCACATGATTCGGATGAGTTGATCTACTCCTTGATATAGGTGTGGCTAATACAGAACGATGGCTACTCAGGGTACGGAATACTAACAGAAAATAATAATAAAATTCATCCTTCTAACGAAGTTTCAATTATCTTTTTTTTAAATAATGGGCCATTCATAAAATATAATATGTCAAAGCAAAAATTGTAGCTTGCTCATCGCTGCCAAAGAAACCGCCTAGATGTTAGGCAACCATTTTCGACGTATAAGGAGAAATCATTGGGGTTGTCCTTTTCTTGATGAAAATAAATATAAAAAGATCTAATTAAAAATATGTTTCACTTTAAACCTACACCATTCACCCTGAACAAAAATAGAAAATAAACATATATATATATATATATATATATATAATTTGAGGCGACTGTGGGTGAGTGGTTAGAGTGTCGGGACGTTGGCCTGAAATACGCTTGTCTCAGCAGAGATTTGCAGTCGCCTCCTCTTGGAAAGCAATGGCAATCTACCAAGAGTATAATTTCCTAGCAACCTCTCCAAACTAGCCGTTCGGAACCGGCGTTAAAAAGTAGGTCCCGTATATCTGTGTAAAACAGCTAAACACACTCAGCACAGGTATATGTGGAGAGGAGCCAAAACGTCAGGGAGTCCTGATATGGTACTTAAAGAAGAAGATATATAATTTATTTATTTCTTCGAAACTATAATTTTGATGTTTTTAACTTAATCATCATTCTTTTGAATTAAATATATTTAATCTGATATTTCTCATAGGTTCAAATTTCAAATACTTCATTGAATTTAAGTAAATTCGTTTTGTTGTAATAGCAAGCTGGTAACTTAACAAACTTCATCAATCAACAACTCTGCTACTTTCGGCAAACAAAATCTATTCGATTTTTATCCACATTTTAGATATTTCTAAATATGAATAGGCAAGTAATCAAAATTGAAAATTATCAAGTTAATTCAATACTTAGGCCCGTCAGATAATAAAAATGACAATAAGAAAATTAAAAGCGTTAGAGAATAAATCCAATTACCTAAATTGATCCATATAATTAAATTGTTTCTTTTTTAGTTAAAAGATAAAGTAAAACAGGCTCTTCATTAAATACGATTCTGTCCTCCATGGAATCATCAAAAAGTCTTTTAAATGATAATCCCCTTTAAAATTTACTTAATAAATCTTCTAATCAGGTTTTCTGTCTTAAAGCACTCTTTAAAAGCTTTGTGCATCCTATTGAAAGATCCATTTAACGAAAGAGTATTAGATTCAAATCAATGTTCAAGGTTTCTATCTTATTATTTGATATAGTACTCTCGGTTTATAATTAAATAACGTAAAATGTATGGCGTATGTAAATTTCTCTCTTAGGTAGGATATTCAATTTCCTTGAAATATTTCTTTTATTATTATAAAAATGTCGAAATGCTTTCAGAATGAGGAAGGAGGCAGCGAAATGATCCTCGAAGAGAGTATATTTTTTTCTTATCTTTATGTCTTCTTAATGGTTCATTCGAAAATGTCGATACATGATATAACAAAATACAGGGGGTAAGATGGGATCGAGTTCTTTGTGCTAATTTTATTATCATTAGGTCAGAGATATATGATTCTGTCCATTAAAAATGAAACTTTGACAAATGGAATCAAAATAGAAAACTTTTATAAAAATTATTACTTTTAAAATATAATACCCAGGATAAAAAATAGCAGCTCTTCAAATTTTTATCTTTTTTAACCCAAGTTCTTTTATTTGTTATGAGATCTTTTTACAACAGCAAATTCTTTTTAAAATGCATTAATTAAAAAAAAAATAGGCATTACAATCTGGGGGCACAGCAGTGCCCCAGCCAATTTCGATTCGAGCGGGGGTGTGTGGACTGACAAACTATCTTTTACATGAAACAACTCATGCCATTTTGATGCCTCTGTAACTTCGTGCAGGAAACCTATATATGACTGAAATTTTTTTCCACAATACTGGTCTATAAGCTTAACAAAATTACAAAATTTCATATTTATATTTTTTATACCGTCCAAGTTACAAGAAACCAAAGATAGTCTTTTTCGTCACTCACTCACTCACTCACTCACTCACACACCCACTCACTCACTAACTCACCCACTAACCCCCTCACTAACCCCCTCACTAACTCACTCACTAACTCGCTCAGTCACTCACTAACTCACTCATCAAAATTCTAGAGTACTTCCACTGATCCTAGAATGTTGAAATTCGGCATGCTTGTAAAGTTTGGGCTATAAATAATGGGGAAAATCCAAAAATCGAAACTTTCTCTTCTTCAGGGCCTAAAATGAAGGGGTGAAAGTTATATACTAAATTAACATATATTGAAAACACAATGAACCTAGAATGCTGAAATTTGGCACACTGGTAAAGATTGGCACATTAATAAAAGAGAAACTTGAAACACCGAAACTTTGAAATGAAGGGGTGAAATTTATAGGCTAAAAAATATACAGTGAAAATATATTGATCCTAGATTGTTAAAACTTGGCATTTCGAAAGAGTTTGTGTTTCAAATTTTAATCAAATTAATCACAAAAATAAAATCTTCAACTAGTAGACAAATATATAAATTCTTTAAATTTTAGTAGATAAATTAATTTTAAAATATTTTTACAAAACATAAATTACCGACAGCTAATAATCACATCTCGAGACGCTGCCCGCCAGGCCCACCAGCCCGGAGGGCCGAGGGGTGCCCGGCGTGCCGTAGCACTGCTCGTTACTAATAATTATCGAATTAATTTTTTTTCATCTAACAAATTGTTTATTCTCTTGGGTCACGTTGCCACTCTGCTCATATTGTCTCCATAGTTTTATTTTCTTCATTTGATTTGTTTACTAAGCCCTTCAGCTTAGCTGTCTTTGGCTAGCCCAAATATTAAGAAGCCCCTCTGTTAGACTTTGGGCTCGAAGAGGAAAATTAATATCAGAAAGACGTAGGATTTTTTTTCATCTTACTAAATCTCCACGAGTTTTCTCTATTCTAGCTCGGATAAAAAATATATATATTCAAATTTAATATATAGTATCATTGCTCCTATATATATAGGCAATCCGCAATGTTTAATTTCCGGCACCCCGAAAGAATCAGTACAATCGGTTTTTAAAACAGTTTTTATCAATATATCTGCTTTTATTTATTTTTTAATTTAATATGCATGGAAAATCGAGTATATGGCTGATTCTCAAAAAAAAAATCGAAAGATGACTTCGATAATTTGATGGACATTTTTTTTAATTATTATGTAATTTCTTTTGTAAATTTGATAGTACTTACATGGGCTAATTGTATAAAAAGTCCCCAACTTTTTTGAGTTTAAAGGGGAGTGAGGGGGGACATATAGTTATTAGTTCTGAATAGTTCAAAAAAAATATGTGAAATCCGGAAAAAAAATATGATAAATGGTGAGAGACAACATGGAACATAAACTTGTTCTTTGACTGGCTTACTGGGCCCTCGCTTAGAACACCAACACCAACAATATGAATGAGGAAATGAGAAAACGAAACATTATTGGACTAAAGTAGAAAAAATAACCTTATAATTTCCCATGTGAAATTGCGATACTTAATTAATTCTAGGAACACATACAAATATATGATAAATGATACATAAATAAGCGCTTAGCTTTTTACAACCCGCTGTGGGGGAATGACGGCCCAAAATATAAACTTGGAAAAAAAATAGATGTGTGGCACTCGGGGACTGCCCCGGTAAAGCTATTGCATAGCATATTTTATCAACTTATGCAATTATAATATTTATGCAATATTTTTTTTCCTTTGATATTAATTCAAGTTACACTTTTTGAGCTTGGTGACCGATAAGAAAACAATGTTTTTTCTTTTTCTTTTATTGAATAAATGAGAAGTTAATATTGTTTAAAATATGTTTATTATAGGTTAAAAATAAAATAAAATGAGAGAGTCTTCTGTTTTTTAAATAAAATAATTTTTGATTATTTCTAGAGACTATAGTTTCGAAGCCATATTCTAATCTCCCAAGAGGAAACATGTAGAAAAAGACATTATATATTTTTCAAAATTTTCTATGTATAAATCTTAATTTGTAACTAATTTGAAATATTTGTGATAGACTGATGATGAAGGCAATGCCTTCGAAACTATAGTCTCTAGAAATAATTAAAAATTGTTTTATTTAAAAAACAGAAGACTCTCTCATTTTATTTTATTTTTAACCTAAAATAAAAACAATTCTGTTACCATCGACAGTGAAATCTTTTATTCAACTAATATTTTTATTATCTTACAATACATGTAGGTTATTCAGGAATTTTTATCATTGTAACTATAGGTTTATGGTAACTGAAATAAGAAACATAAGTTTGAGACTTGATATCCTCTAAATATCTGGAAAATACCGCGTCAATGGTGGTCCCATATTTTGTTGTGGATTCTTGTGGATCATTATTTATTTTCACAATTCGCAATTCTTGGAAATCTTATTGTACTATTAATGTCAGTAGAGACAAGTCTCACCCGATCCAGACAGCGCCTGGTTTGAAAACGGGGTTAAAGACCTCCGACCTGGCGTGCAATTCGTCGTGGTCGGACCTAGGGATCCTTAGCTCCGTACCTTGGTACAGATCGCAAAGCATAATATAGAGAAACTATACCTCGTATGATCTAATGCCTCTCGACGGATAGGTGCTAATCACCTATCCTTTTTTTTTTTTTTTTTTTTTAATGCAATCGAATGCAAGAAGGGGTGCACCAGTAAAGGTGTAGCCCCTATGGATCTCGAAAGACCCTTGCATTACCGAAGAGAAGGGAAAGTTGATTAAGTGAGAGGGTGTAGACGTAGGTGTCTATGCACCCTGGTTTTGAAGGTTTGAAGATCATAGGTGCTGGGAAAGATAGAGGCTGGGAGAGAGTTCCAGTTCCTTGAAGTCATGGGGATATATGTATTCGCGAATGAAGTGGTCCGGCACTTTTCCAATTTGACCGCAAAAGAGTGTTGGGAGTCGGCAAAACGTGTGCTGCGTGCAAAGTATGCTTTGGGGGGAATTATTGACTTTATCTCATCAGAGCACCTGCCGTGATAGTATCTATAGAAAAGGGAAAGGGCAGAGACATCTCTTCGATGAGCCAACGAGTCGAGGGAGTCGGTGAGGGTAGAATCGTCAATTAGCCTGACGGCTCGTTTCTGAATTGCATCAAGGGTAGCAAGAGAATATTTTGAGGCTCCTCTCCACAGATGAGAGCAGTATTCGAGATAGGGGCGGATTTGGGCTTTGTAGATGGTGAGAAGTTGTGGGGGTTTGTAAAATCGCTTGGACCTGAATAAGAAGCCAATCTTCCTTGCTGCAGATTTCGCCACAGAGGAGATGTGTTCATTCCAAGACAGGTCAGATGCGACAGAGACGCCCAACATGGATAGGCTGTTACACATTTTCAGGGTATTCGAATCGAAGTGAATATCAGGGAAATCTCTATTTTCGCGCCTAGAAATTAGACAACATTGAGTCTTATTTGAATTAAAGTTAACTAAATTTTGAGAGCCCCATTTATTCAGTTTGTCTAGGTCGAGAGTAATTGAGGAGGCAATATTGATTCGATTATTCGGGAGAGAGGGTTTGCCGTGTAGAGTGCTATCGTCGGCGTAACAATGAGTGGGGTTTGCCGTTTGATCCTTGCCGTTAATCTGCGCGGGCCGTTTCCACGTCTTAGGTTTCTTACCCGTTCTGCTAGGATTAGGTTCAAAACCGAGACTATTCACGTCCCAAATCATTCATCCATGATATGGTTAAACGGTACGTTAGTAGTAAAAAATACGTTACTCCCGCCGTTTACCAGCGCTAGGTCGGATTGGGGGGTGTTAGGTTTATTTTCGTTACGGAATTTCTTGATTCGGTCGCCGCGCTCAAAGCCCGCGATAAAAGCTATGCAATAGCTTAAAAATATTTTTAATAGTTTTAACACTAAATCTTATCACTCATAGCGGAGTCTGGTATATTTTTAGAATATCAATATTGCTAGCTCCTAAAAACAATAAGGCAGAATTCACTATATAATTTTAAATTATGTTATAATCCTACTTTTACACAACGGTGAGGGAATGATTCGTTTTTTAAGGACGAAATTAAAAATATATTTTTTGACTTTTCCGTTTGTCATATTTAAACTATATAGACATTTATGTACAGCCAGTACTATTATATATGAATAAATAATAAGATAGCAGACAGTTATAAGTAGCTTTTCAAATTAGATCTTTCAATCTATGTGAATTTGGCGGTTGAGACACAGTGAGGGAATGATTTTTAGGGTATTTACTTCAACATTTTTTTATTTATGATAAAATGATAAATCTCTTTTATAATTTGGTACGCCTAGGGATGTAGTTTCATAAAAAATTATTTGTTACGAAAACTTAGAATCCCATTTCACAGGAATCAATTTCGATTTTTTTTTTGAGAATCAGCCATATACCTAATCTAGTTGAATTATTTACATTTAGAAATGCATATAGGTGTGTGGCAATGAAAAAAAGTTCATTCTTTTAAAAGCAAAATAAAATTCTATGTAATTGTCGGAATACGGATAAATTTAGCTAATGAGGAAAAATGTTTAGTGGCCCATGAAAAGAAATGTTAGTAAAATAAAACAAAAAGAAAACATTTCTAAAGTCGGTAGAAATCTCCATTTAATAAAAAAATATACCTGTTTGAGTTAGTGGCCATAAAAACAAACAAACCAACAAATAAAATAGATTTCAAGGGGTGGTTTTTTATAACACAAGGGTCAGAAATGATCATTCAGAAAAAGAATCGTTGTAATTCGAATTCATTTCCTTTAAAGAGCTAGCTACTTTTTTAATGTCTGAGCTTTTACTTTAAGAGCTTTCTATTACAATTACTATAATAATAGATATTTTCGATCGCTATTATTTGTTTTTTATTATAGTTTTTTGGGTGTAAATAGAAAATAAATTAAATTTTTTGTTAAGTCACTGGACGACTTTTATCACAAAGGTTTCTCTAAAATGTTTAATTGAATCTTACTGCATAAATCAACATTAAGTAACTATCCGAAAAATGGTCAAGGAAATTATAGGTATATATTAATAGAAAATTTTAATTATAATTTTCTATTCCCAGCATGATTGATGAATTTCTGTTTCTTTGTAAGCGCAGATCTCTCAAATGCCTAGACCGATTTGGCTATTTTTTTTTAAATGTTCGTAATAGTCCAATTCAGGTTAATACGTAAAAAAAATTGGAAAAGTTGGCCGGAAAATTGGAAAATTCAGGAAAAACTAAAAAAAATTCAGGTTAGGCAACATAGCTTGCCAAACAATAAAAGAACTAAACTAGCAAACTAAACATGTGTTGGCAGCCCTGTTTGTCAGATTTTTGAGTGTCATTCATTCTTAATAGTTCTAACCACATTATCGTTGAAGAAGAATTTATACTGCAACAAAGATTAAAAAAAAAAAACTATCTATTTTTTTAAACTTTTAAAAGCAAAAATTAAAAAAAAAATCGTCATGATAACTAAATTTTTGAAAAAGTTATGGTTATTTAAAAAAAGCTATTTTTTTCAAAAATTCCTAACTTCTTTTGGGTTGGGTGAAAAAATTTGAAAAAATTCTGAAAACCGTCTTTAATAGGGTAGAAAAAAATAAAAAAGTTTCAGCCAAGCTTTTGATTATATATATATAGATTAAAAATATTTAATTTAAAATAAAATATGTTATTTAAAAATCATTTTTCTTAAAAATACCCTTGGTAATCTCACCTCATCTTTTTTTCTATTGTATTTAAGACCCTCAGCCATTTCAAAAGAACTAAGCATTCATTCATTTCAATATTATTTATTTATTTCAAAGTTAATTATAAACGATTATTGAAACTATACTAACTAAACTAACTGAAAGGAATTGATTAGATTTTGGAATTTCATTAAAAATATATTTTAAAGATTAAAACCAAAATTCAATTAGCCCGTAGAATTCTTTAAAGAAAACAAAATCATTTGAAAACCCATTGTTATATTGTTTTGAAATCTAGGAAATTTCAGCCTATTGAAATTATTAAAAACCTATTTTGAGCCTAATTAAACCTAAATTTTCTATAATCTAATAATAAACTTTAAAAATTTATTATTTTTAATTTTTTAATTGGATAATTCTCCCCAAATGTCGATTTTTACCTTATTTATTGAATTTTTACAAGACAAAAACTTTATTTTAATTTAAGTTGAAAGGCTCTTTTTGCCGAATAATTGAGTAGCAGAAGGGGACAATAAAATATTGTCTTCTGCTGGAAAATAAATTTTTTAAATTCATTCATAAACAGATATACTTTGTATTTAATGTTCATTAATCTATTACAATTAATTCACAAGAGTTGATATATGAAAATGTTCTTTACACGTGTATAAAACATTAATAAAACAGCCACGCGGGGGTCCAGGGGGCGAAGCCCCCTGGCTATCAAAAGGCCCGCTAAAGGCGGGCCTTAAGCTAGTAAATAAATAATAAAATTATCACTATTAGTCCAGGCAAATAAAGGGAAAAATTGGCATAAAAAGGAAATAATTCCCGGTAAAGATTTTATTGTTTGAATACCTTTCCCTTCAATATTACTACCCTAAGTTTTCCCCCAAATCTGTGTTGTGGAAATTTTTCTACGTGCCTCAAAATGAGAAGATTTCGGAGTTTTTTCAGTTTTTCTTAAGTAAATCTAAAACGCTATATCAAATCAAAAAGATATTTATTAGATAAATTAAAGCTCTTTGAATTGCGCGTAAAATGATAAAAATTTCATCTATTTAAGTTTAGTAGAACCGGTACTAGAGCCTGTCAAAAAACCAGCATCACATTTTAATATCCCTAAAACTCTTACTTTTTTCGATTTTTCCCCATTTTGTCAATGAAGTAGCATGTTTTCGACAAAAACAACTCTATATATTTTTAAACTAGATTAAATTTGGTACAATTTAAATAAAGTTTCATCTTAATTGAATAATGGTACTATGAGGTTGAAGTTTTGAAAAAAATGCAATTTTTTGCAAAAAATTGCAGTTTTTCCTTCATAAAATGAAAATCACTCATTCTAGAAACTTGATTCCTATCTCATTCTCTAGTAAATTCTATTGACTTGAACATTTACTTGGACCACTTTTTTGATAAAACTCTTAGATTTATAGATATCTAGCATTTTCTATGACGCTTTTGAGGATTCGGATCATATCTTGTCCGGAAAATGTAGGATATCAATAAATCTAAAAATTTTATCAAAAAAGTGATCCAAGTAAACTTTCATGTAAATAAAATTTTCTAGAGAAAGAGATAGGAATAAAGTTTCTACGATGAGTGGTTTTCATTTTATGAAGGAAAAACTGCGGTTTTTCGAAAAAAAAAAGATTTTCGCCACCCTAATATTATATTGAATTCAATACTAGGACCAACACATATTCAATATTTTTAATTACACTATTAATAATTAAAAATTAAAATTTTCAGGCCCATTCATATTGTATTTGCCATTTTAGCTGTCATTAAAATGAAATTTAAAATTTCGAATTTATATAAAAAACTTTATTTTATGTTAAATCAAATGATTTTATTACTTTTTAAAAAGTTTAATTAATTAACCAAATTGATTCATTTCTCGACTTGACTCTAATTACCGATTTTTAAGACGAAAATCCATTTAATTAAAATATTGATTAACGTTTAAAAATGAATTCTTCCTACCTCAAACCCATTTTTCATTCATGGATGCCCAACTTTTTTTGGATTAATTAATCTAAAAATATCATCCGAAACCTTCTATTTTTATCAATTTGCAATTCTATTCATTTATATTTTCTTCTCTCGCTGAAAGTTTTTGAATTAATTCAAAATATTCTTCCTTTATTCGTTTTGTTATTTACATAATTAATTTCATCATATTTTACCAATACAAATATGCAAAGAATTTCAAAACAAGGAATAAATAAAACTTGAGAAGAATTCAATTTTCTTCTACCTACTTTTTTCAATTAAATACTAAATTACATGTTTCTATATTTATTTTATTTTCAAAGATTAAATATTAATTAATTATTCTTTACCAACTGCGAAACACGTCTTTGGCGGGCATCTTCTTGGCCAGGGGGCTACGCCCCTAGACTCTCGTGTTCCCCCAGCCCACTGGTATAAAATATAATTTAACCCCAGCTTTCTAGTATTTTTCTTTGAAAATCTTAGATTTTTTTACGATACTACTTTATTATTTTTTAAAATTTGTCTCTACCCCGAGGTCAGGTTTTAGCCAGATGCCTCTAGTCGGATTCGAACCCGGGTCAATTTGGTTAGCAGGCTGACACGCTAACCCCTAGCCTACCCGACTCCCAAATTTTAGATTTTTAATTATTTTTGAATTCCCCCGTATTTATTAAACGCCCATGCACGGTCAATCACAGCGATCACGCCGGCGTAAGCTGATTATTATAAGTATAGATATAGATATAGATTATTTTACTATAAACACTATTTATCTTTTACAAATTTTGTATTTTTATAAGGGTGGGTGATCTATAGTCACTCTCGGAAGTTTTTTTAATATATGTCGAAAAAATTAGTTTTTTAATCCTCTGTAAAAAGCGACATTGATATAAAGGGGGGACCCTTATTATCATGTTAGAGAATTTTAAAGAGGGAAAAAATATTAATTTTTAAAAAAGTAAACTGATTTTAAATAGTATATTTTATAGAGAATTTGAAATTAATATTTTCGTATAAATATGTCGAAAAAAATTAGTTTTTAACCCTATCTAAAAAACGACATTGATACAAAGGGCGGACCCTTATCAACTTCTTTGAGAATTTCAAGGGGAAGAAATATTAATTTTCAAAAAACTAAACTCATTTTAAATAGTTGATTTTATAGAGAGTTTGAAATTAATATTTTCGTTTGAATATCTCGAAAAAAAAAAATAGATTTTTAACACTCTAAAAAGTGAAATAAATACAAAGGGGTTTAGTTTCTTGTTTGAGAATTTTAAAGGGGAATAAAAAATATTAATTTGCAAAAAAACTAAACTAATTTTAAATAGTAGATTTTATAGAGAGTTTGAAATTAATATTTTCGTTTGAATATCTAGAAAAAATAGATTTTTAACCCTCTCTAAAAAGCGACATTGATACAAAGGGGGGACCCTTATCATCTTGTTAGAGAATTTTAAATATAAAAAAAAATATATTAATTTTCAAAAAAGTAAACTGATTTTAAATAGTATATTTTATACAGAATTTGAAATTAATATTTTCGTTTGAATATCTCGAGAAAAAAAATAGTTTTTTAACACTCTCTAAAAAGCGAGATTGATACCAAGGGGGACCCTTATAATCTTGTTCGAGAATTTTATTAAATTTAAGGCAACGGGAAACCTCCTCTGTAAACAATTTCTCCAGGAAGAGAGGATACTTTACATAGTAAACCCCACGCTCGGAATCGAGTATAGCTTCGAAGAAGAAGACTTCTATCCAATATAAGTGAATATTTTTAAATACTCTTCTCTACTTTTTATGTCAATTATAGTCAACTAGCTGACGATCGGACCCTTGGCCCGGCGTCACCTAGCCCCTGGCGGGGAGCGTCTTGTACATACCAATTTAATAATTGAAATTTAAAATGATATTGAAAAAATGTATTGAAAGAATGTGCTGAATGAAATTTATTCAACAATAAGGAAATATTTATTTAACACATTGGCTAAGCACGATCACTATCTGACCAATCAGAATCGTTCTATAATTTAACGCTTTGCCTTTGGCCAATCAGATCGTTTGGATGATACAAACATATAAGTATACATACTTTTCAATTTTATATATATAGATTTTGAAAACCAAAAAAAATAAATTATTTTATAGTGAAAGTTTATTGTCATGATTCTAGAGTGAAATCCTTTGAGCCTTTTCGTAAAGCTGAAACTTTATAAGAACATTAATTGAGTTGTCTATGTCCTAAAGAGTTTCACCTAAGGTTATGGAAGTCTAACGAGAGAGTTTGTATTTGAAGAGAATAAATCACTTTACTAAAGGCAGTTTATGCAAATTTCGAATACCTTCATTTCTGTAGAAAATAATTAAAGAGGAAGCCGGTAGGGGTTTGGACGATTTGGTATTCCGAAATTGAATAGAAATTATAGTCATTTGATGAGTAAGCGAGGGGTGGGAAATTGAGAAAAAAGAAAAAAGGGTTGGCCAAGGGGGTGGCAAACACCAATTTGCTTTCAGATAGGGGGAAATTTGGTCGGCGTTTGTTTACAAAGGGCGATCAGCTCAAGTTTTTGGACCAATTAAAGCCAAAAGACGATCCGTTGAATCAGTCCTTGAAGACTTCAGAATATTCATTTAGAATTCAAATCAATGCAAAAGTATGCTAATAGCTTCATTTGGAACGGAGGATGAAGTCAATTTTCTTATTTAGCTTAAACGAAATGAGTTCCTAGGCGGCGAAGGCGAAAGCTTATTACTACTAATATTGAAAATGGAAAAGAATTCAATTGAATTTTGCAAAAATAATATTAAATATTAAATATTAAAATAACAGGTTCAGAGGAAGTAAAATTTCCCTCTGAAATTGAATCGAAATTACTTTTAGATTTTGTTGATTTTAATAATTAAAAATAATTGTGGAAGAAGAAGAAGAATTTTAATACATATTTGAATATAGGCATAATGAGATATATAACACTCTGAACAGTGAAGTGATTAGTCTTTTTCTTGGCATGCTTATATTTTTATTCCTTTCCTCTTTAATGGTGGCTCATGTCCTGTTAACCCAGAAAAAATGCGGTCCCCACGCAAGGGGGATTTATTTTACAGAATGTATTTTATACGATTTTTCCTCTTTTTATATTTTACTGAATATATATTGGAAATTTGTTCATGTTATTTTGACAGAAGCTACTTGTAGACTTTAATAAAAAATGTCGAAAATCGGATATAATAGAGCTGTTCAAAATTATTAGTGACCAGAGTTTGACTTGGTAGAACGTACAAATCATTCTCTACTCAAGCTAGAGGGAGGAATTCTTAATTTTACCACTTTTATTATATACAACTCTAAATTGGCTTAAAGTTTTAAAATATGGTACTTAGAGTAATATATTAAAAATATTGACAAGCTTATATCTGGTACTGCCAAAGATGTATTTTCAGCAAAGTAAAAGGTTCGAAAATCCTATTACCTGTCATTAGTACTCACCAATAAATGTCATGTCGATATCGATGGACACCTGGGATCGAGAATGCTCTAAAAACACAAGCAACACACTATGTGTAAGGCGATCATCCTACTTAGAACAAACCGTGTTTCTTAACTTCGGTGGGACCCTTTAGACCCCGAGGTCTCGAAAATGTTAAGACGGTTGACACAGTAGTAGTATATTGTATCATAGAAATTTTCACCTAACCGAGTATGTCTACTTTGATGGTGAAAGGGTCTCTATATATAGGGATGTTCCAATAAATTACGCTTTCTGTTTAGTTTAATTAAGAGCAAATAATATAAGTAGTTGGTATATGCAAAGTTAATTTGAAAGAGGTCGCAGGATATGGGATCGAGAATGCTCTAAAAATACAAGCAACACACTGTGTGTAGGCGATTACCCGACTTAGAACAAACCGTGTTTCTTAACTTCGGTGAGACCCTTTGAGACCCCGAGGTCTCGAAAATGTTAAGACGGTTGACACAGTTATATAGTAGTATTTTGTATCATATAAATTTTCACCTAGCTGAGTATCTCTACTTTGGTGGTGAAAGTATCTATATAGGGTTGTTCCAATAAATTACGCTTTCTGTGGAGTTAAGAGGAAATAATATAAGTAGTTGGAATTATTGGATAAAAATGTTTCACCAAGTACCAACACCAAATTCCTTAAAAACTATAAGTAGTTGGTATATGCAGAGTTGATTTGAAAGAGGGCTCAGGATAAATAATGTTTGTCTTTTAACACCCCAGCTAAAAGAGACCAAAGATCAGAGGTTAAAGCAGATGGCTGATTGATAATTAAAAATTAACTTTAAAACATTAAAGATATAACATAAATAGGATAACTATAAGCATATAAACAGTTTTTGATGTCTGCTTTTATAGGATGTATATTAATATACGTTTGTTTTATTTACTGAATTTATTGAATCCATCTCCGGGAGTTCATATGGGATATTAAAAATTATAAATAAAATCGCCACACCACCTTATTGGTCTCTTCGCCTTTTACTAACACGATAAATATAGCACTATATATAGTTGATGGTAGCCTTGATCAAAGTATAAATTCACCACTTACATTCCACAGGAAATCATCAGTTAAAATTTAGCATAGCTACCATTTAGAATTCACTTCTATCCAATGAAATAAAGTATTCATAAAGAGAAATCAACTACTCTTGGCAAACTCATCTGAACTATGCCCCATATTGCAGATATACAGGAATTTGTGAAGGACAAAGCTGGACTCGGCGGCTAGCTTGTAATTTATTGTTGGGGTAGATTTGACCCGAAACTCTCCATAAAAATTCATGAAAACAGAAATTTTTTGAAAATTAACTTTTTCATAGCGTAAATTTATGAAATTCCCTCTACTAATAAATCAATATTAACTTGAAATAGAGGGGTAGTTGTTTCACTATATGGATTTTCTTAGGATTTTTTTGAAATTTAGACAGATTATTATTTAAATACTTCTGCATCGATTGGTGGCCAAACGAAATTTATGAACAATATAGTTCTGGAGAAATTAAATTCCAAAGATAGAGTTTTTCAGATTCTTATACATTGCACTATACAGGATATCGGAATGTTTACATACTTATTTAATTATAATTAAGAAATTCTTTTTACCAATGTAATAAAAAACTAAACCAACATTAAACATTAACTAATACATTTTTAAGAAAATTTTAATTCTTAGTTACAACACAGTTTCTGAGATAATAATGAAAAATTTACACTAAAAACAAGCTGGCAACAACTTATATATTTAACCTAAAAAGTAGATTAACTTTAGTACTTTTTTGGCGTTTTTTCGCTTTATCCATTGTCGCAACAGCTTTTAATCGTTTAGTAAGAAATTTTTGTTTAATAAATCGACCTTTATAATGTATTTATCTGTCATTTCTATGATAAAAATATACAAGCTCAGATAATGTTGCCAGATTTGTCAAACGAGCACGGGATTGGCTAGTAGTGGTACATAAACAGCAAAAAGTTTTGGGCTTATTAATTATGAATCCTTATTGTCTGTTCTATATACTCTAGCATTAGCTTTTTGCTATTATTTTTTATTATTTTACTTTAAGATAATATAATCATTTTTACAATTTATTTTTATTAAATGTATGTAGTCTTTTGAATTGTGCTCGTTTAATTTGATTATCCGCCTTTTAATTAACTGGTTTAATTTAATTAAAGCCAACTTAATCACTTTACCTTAATGGTAAAATCCCTTTATTGTTTTCAATATTTAATTCTAATGATACTTTTTCAAGAGAGAATTGCTAAGGCCCCTGAAGGGAAACTGCCTTTACAACCAACAGCAAACGATAAGCTACAAAAAGTAAGATGATAACATAATTTAATTAGAAAAATTATTTATCTATCTATCTATCTATCTATCTATATATATATATATAAATTTACTACAATTCTCATCTGTCGGATTCTTTGGGGAAATCGAAACAGATGAATTTTGTTCAGATATTCAATAATAAATTTTATTTAGAATGTGTAAATGTAAACATTAAATGAAAGCTTTAACTTTCGCTTTTATTTAATGTTTATATATATATAGATATAAAATTAAGGTTTTGTCTGTACAGTGGTCCAAATCACGCCAAATTTGGTTTGCATACTTTTAAAGCAAAGTTATGAACGAAAAGACACTCAACAAAATTCGTGTCTGTATGTTTCGGGGGTGGGGGTCCGATGTGGATGGGTTTCGGGGGTGGGATTTGTGGTGTGGGGTCCAGGGGATATAGTGGGGTGGTACGGGGGTGGGGGTCCGAGGTGGGTGGAGTGTTGTGGTGATGGTGTGAGGGATGGGGGTGCTGGGGGGTGAGGGGGTCTGTGGAGTGGGAGTCCAGGGGGCTACGCCTACGGCTTGGTTAGCAAGAGGACTGCCGAAGGCGGGCCTTGCAGATAGTTATAAATATAAATGTTGAGAATATTTTTAAAAACTAATCTCTCACCATATTTTTACTTTCACATGTATATTCTCAGTATATAATGATATATGAAATAATGTGAAGTATCGCGATCGCCTGCCGGGGTCATGACACTTGAGAACTTTAATCTCCAAAGTGAAAAAATTTAATTTCACTTTGTGACTTCTAGGATGAAGGAATCGATGCCCTAATAGTTTTACACCCGATTTAGAACATATAACCAGATATTGTGATCTCCAGAGACGAAAAAAAAATTAAAATTTGAATACTAAATAAAAAGAATCTAGAAAACAAAAAAAGAAAAGAGACTTGGATTACAATTAATAGAGATTGTGGTGTTGGTGCAAGGTGAAACATCTTTAATAAAGATGAGGGTAAATAAATATTATATTTAATATTGATTTACTATGAGTTACGGATTCTAGGTCACTTATTTTACTTGGATTACAATACATTATTTTATAAAAAAAACTCAAGATTATTAAAAAAATAAGATTAAAGTCTTCTTTGATTTTCTATATCATAAGCGTCTTAATATTATATGTTTACGGACTTCGAAATCAATTTTCTACAATTTTGGAAATTTTTAAAAATCTTGAGTGACCTCTTAAAATTTTTTTAACGAGCTGGAAAAGTCAGCGAGCATTTTAAAAACATGTTAAATTAACATATTTTCATGCGAGATCAAAAATAAAAAAAATATTAGTATTTTTTTAACCACACTAAAACATATTTATATTTGGCAAATATTTTAACAAGGTTATTGGTAATTCGATAGATTCCTTGAAAGGGGTTATACTATAACTAATTTACAATAAATTTGACCATATGAACCCTGGGTCATAAATCATTAGTATTAGAGTTATCACAGTTTTAATTTTTTTTTTTTTGAAATTTCCCTACCAATAACTGCTAATTGTAAAAAAAAAGTATTTCACACTGAGACCCCTATGGACTGGGGGTAGAATAGGTCCATAGTATCCTCTGCTTGTCGTAAAAGGCGACTAAAAGGGGTTGGACGTAAGGCTAACAAGCTCACTCCGTAAAAAAACCTCCCAGTCATGGAAGCAAGTATTTGCTTCCATTCAACTGGGAGAAGAATATTATAATAAGACAACTAGATAAAACAAAAATAATATATTAAGATTCTAAAGAAAAAAAAATAACTTTTTTTCTTTGAGAAGCTTCTCATATAATGAAACTTGTATTATATGTTTACTTGGCTGCTTCGCAGCCAAGTAAACAAATTCACGTCCGTTCAGTCTGAGAGTAGCAAAACCGCCTGGTTTTCATTGGGAGTCCCCTCTCCCTAAGTAAGTTCTTTCACTTCTTAATAATAAAAATTTGGAACTCATATATATATTTCATTCATGCATGGGATGCAAACTTCTCCTCTGAAGCAACTTTTCATCTGTTCATAAAAATTTATTCAGGAATTATATGAAAATCAGAATTTTAGACAATAGAATTTTTGGCATATTTTAAATAAAATAGAATCGGAATTGATTCTAAAATAAGAGAGAAAATTTTTTTTGATTAATTTCGTTGACAATCATCAACTAATAAAAATATCAATTAAACAATCAATGTCAATTTGAAAGTTTAAATTGCAACAATGGACATGTTTGAATTCAAATTTTTCATATTTGAACTGAATTTTGAATACAAATTTTCAAATTAATTACATAATGCCATTTGTTTGGTGTAATTCTTAAAGGCATTTATTTAATGATTTCTTATCAAGGGATGCTTGGCCGAGGGCGTAGAGGTCGCCTAATTAATTGGGTGGGCGACGCTGACATCTCAAGTTCAAGACGCGTTATTATTATTTTAATTTTTTTTTTTTTTTTATTCTAGAAAACGTGAATAATTTTTTTAACTCCACCGTGTGATATTTTTTTTTTTTTTTTTTTTTTATTTCCACTTAAATTTACAATCTGTTAGTTATCATTAAGTAAATGATTTATTGAAGTCTAAAAACATGTAAGAAACAACCCAATAGTTGTATCCTATCTCTAATAACTACATTTAGCAATTAGGAAATAAACTTTGATTAAGTCACTAAAACCTTGTAGGTACCTACAATGTTTTAGTGACTTAACCGTGTGATATAAATTTATTTTTATAATATTATTAATTTTTTTAAGACTTTATTATTTTTTTTTATTCTAACAAATATATTACTATAGCCTTAATCATAGCAGGGTTCAGAAAATCCATCCTAAAATTTTTAAAAATATAAAATTTATTTAATGTTTAAAATTAATATTATTCTTCAACTTTGAGTGAGCTCTTCTGTAAACGCACGTATTAAAATCATAACACGACAGGGCCCTGGGAAACGACATTCATAAATGCTAATTTTCGGGCGCAGCGGGCTTCCCTTCCTTGGCTAATTGTATTAGGCCACTTCTAGATTAATCAAAAAAGTTAAGCAATCTTAATCAGTTCAAAAACCAAACCCTAATCGGTTACCGGTTTCTGGAAAGTTTCGATTTTTTTTTTATAAATAATTAATTAATCTTCAATCATCAGTTAATAAATAATTATTTTTTGATATGAATATTTATTTCTACATGCATAGCGTCCTATTTATTCTCATTAGAATGGTAACCAAAAGTTATTTATTTATCCATTTCAAATTGTCTATAAGTTCGTTGTTAATTTCTTTGATTTAAGAAATGAAATTTGTCATGTTTTTGGGGGGAAATTAAAATTGTATAAATATATCTTTTTGATATGGTAATTTTAAATGATGTTACCTAATTTTTTCTTATAAGTATAACATAAGTCATATAAGAAAAAAAAATGAATTTTATACAAAAAGGATAGTAAAAATAGATATATAATTACACTTCTAGCTACAACTGGAATGAAAATAAATATATAAATAAATAAACAAGACCTAACACTAATAGCTCTATTTAAATAAATTGACAGGTTCTGATGTGGCCATCCACTTGACTTTATCATACACTTCTGGTCGAGTTTGGTCCAAGGGGCTAGATTTTCATTTTTTGACCCCCCCCCCCCCCATTTTATAGTATATTTCATTTTTCTTGTTTTTTTTTTTAAATTTTGAAAATATTATAATTTTATATTTTAACCCCCCCCCCCCTTAATTTTGGGTCGATATGCACCAAAATCTAATCAGCTCTTAATCTCAATGCACCAAAACTACGTGTGGAATTTGGTTTTGATATTCACACTAGTTTTTGAGCTAGCTCGTCCACAAAAATTTGGTAACCCACAGACTAACAGAATAACAGACATTTTGACAAAACAATTATTATCTCCAAAAATATAATGTTTACTTATTAGGGCTTTTTTGTAGACCGAAATGCCATGGTTTTGCCCAATTTTTTTAATCAAAATAGTTTCAGCAGTTTTTGAGATATTTCGAAAAAAAGAAGCAAAAAACACTTTTTTCATGCAAGATTACAATACTTGACCATACCCTGTATGATAAATTAAACACCAACTTGGCAGCGCATTAGATCTCTACTTTTTTTGGTAAATGGTTTAATTTGATTACCTGCCTCTTAATCAACTGATTGAAAAGACCAATCGATTTGATTGGGGAATAATGGAATTTAAATAATTATCGGAAAAGGTTTTTTTTATCTAATTAGATTTTTCCTCTTATTAAAAACAAGGACTAAAGATAAATAAGGACACTCGATGGTGGAGAAGTTATCTCCGGAATCGAAGCTAAAATACAAGGTATACATTAATTAATGTAAAATAATTGGTTTAATAAAATTTATAAAAAAAAAAAAAATCAACTGATTTGATGGATGGATGGATAGAGGAGATGAGGATAACCAATCGACTTGATTGGGGAATAATGGAATTGAAATAATTATCGGAAAAGAGGTTTTTTTTCTATAATTAGTTTTTTCCTTTTTTTAAAAACAAGGACTAAAGATGATCAAGGACACTCGATGGTGGAGAAGCAATCTCCGGAGTCGAAGCTAAAATACAATGTATACATTAATTCATGTAAAATAATTGGTTTAATAAATTTATCAACTGATTTAATTAAATTAAAACCAACTTTAATAATTATACTTGAATTTTGAAATTCTTTAATTCTAATGAAACTTTTTTAATGAGACATATTTTTAATAATTTATAATTCATATTTCAATATTCATATATGAAAATTAACTAGAAGAATAATGCTGAAGGGAGAGTGCGTGTTGTATGAACAAAAACCGATTTTATCTCTTATCTATGGACAAGAATTAATTTTTAAAAAACGTCTATTATTTAAATGATTAACATTCCTACCCGGAGGGTTGTCAGTGTGACATGGCCTAGCCACGTCATTCACTTTTTCTATGATAAACTTCTGCGTGTTGAACATTGTTTTAGGGGCAATTTCCATACAATGGATTTGGACCAGAGTGGGAGAAAATGACAACACATTAAGCTTTTAAGTGCTGTTTTCGTTCTTTTGAAACCCGGAGTAGACGTGCAGACTATACTTACTCCTAGAAATTGCCTAAAAGGCAAACAAGTAGGTTTTAAATAGTTTAAGGGTTGATTATTAATTCCGGAAAGTAATGGGTTTAAGGTCGGTTCTATCGGAAACCACAAATATTGATTTAATTTTTTAAAGCCTCTTTATAAATAATACAAAATTAATTACAAATTTCAATTTCTCGAACGAAAGCCCTGCCATTGATTCTCCTTTTTAACCGACTTCAAAAAAGGAAGAGGTTCTGAATTCGACTGATTTTTTTGTATCTATGTTCTCTGATATCTTCGCCAATTGTGAACTGATTTTGATTATTTTTTTGCATTGGGTTGAGTATAGTTTCCGATTGGTCCCGTTTTTTTTTGCATTGGTATTGGACCATTTGTGTTGAGGCATAACTTCTTTGATTATGAACTGATTTTAATGATTCTTTCTGCGTTTGGATCAGTATAGCTCCAAGATAGTCAAAATACCTAACTATTTATTTATTTATTGTATGTTCAGCGAAAACTTTTTGTTTTGCCTCGTGGACCGATTTCGATGATTCTTATATTATTGCAAAGGGGGTACCTTAGGGGTGGTCCCATATTAATTTGGTTACGTTCTGATGATATGATCAATGACGAAATAACGGAAATCTCCAATTCTTATGAGTAAATAATCGAAATTATAATAAATAAAATCTTTTATAAAAAAAAATCTTAAGCCCTTCATTTAAAACCCGCAAACGTTTCGAGAGAATTTCTATATTTACGAATTGAATTTCATGATCATTTTCTGATTCATTCGCCCTACGCTTTCTCTTACGAGATGCATGCAAAATATTATATTAAGTCACTATTAATAACATCACTAAAATGAGAAAAATAAAAATAATTTTTATAAAAAAAAAAAAATAAAATAAAACCGACTTCAAAAAATTTAAATGCAACAAATAAAATAATGAGAAAATAAAAAGCACTAAAAGGTATAAAACATCTAATTTAGTTACAACTAAATGACGAAATATTTACATGAAATCACTTTTTGAAGTCGGTGCTAAACAAACTATATAAGCGAGCTTACCCGCCAAACATACTAAGTGAAATTCGCCGAGTTCGATTCATAAAATGTATATTTTTGGCATCGACTTCAAAATGTGATTTCATGTTAATATTTCGTCGTTTAGTTGTAACTAAATTAGATAATTATTTTATACCTTTTAGTGCATTTTATTTTATTTTTGAGTTCTTATTATTTTATTTGTTGCATTTAATTTTTTTGAAGTCGGTTTTATTTATTTTTTCTAAAAATTATAATAAACTTGATAGATCCAGTCTCTAGAAGTTAAAAGGATAAACGGATTGGCAAATAAGTTTGTTCGGCTATTATCTAATTTAGTCACTCAATCGTTGAATGATTAAAAATCGTGTATTTCGGGTTCTAACGAGATAAACTCACTAATCCGCCCAAAGTCTAATTTACAATTAACCCCTGATTTTCAAACATTAATCACCTCTTCACGGTCAGGTGGCCAAATGCATTTACTGATTCGCTTACCCTTAAAATTACGATTTTGATGACATCTAGGTATTTAAGAAATATAAAATTAATAAGGTATTACAAATTTAATGCGAATCACCCTTTACATAGGTATATTGTATATAGTTATCGGTGAACAACCAATTTTTTTCCCCTAGTAGTATGTTTGTTATTCACTGTTGCCAAACGCCTCCAACGGTTGCTGGTTTTCGCCAATAGCTTCTAGACTTTCTATTTAAGGGAATTCGGGGCAGTTTATCTATCTGGTTGATCTTCGAAAAAATCCTTTGTATTTCTGCAGAGTGACAGCATCTGCCTACTAAAAAAAAAAAAAAAAAATTGTTAATAATGAGGCTAATTTCGAATAAAAATCTTTGTTTTGATAATATTAATAAAAAGAATATTGAGATAAATATTTTCTCATGATAAAAAAATTTATTTAAGACTAAAACGATTTCAAGAATAGAGTTGGAATTCTACACTAGTGCTTTTGTTATATTCTGTTGGGTTAGCGTGTCAGCCTGCTAACCAAGTGGACCCGGGTTCGAATCCGATTCGAGGCATCCTGCTAGAACCTGACTCCGGGGGGTAAAGACAAATTTAAAAAATAATTAGTATCGTAAAATTGGCTTATGCCTAGAAAGGCCGAAAAAAACACACAAAAACGATTTCAACAAATAGATTTACTAGTGCTTTTATCATATTCTGTTGGCTGCAAACTACTTTTTATTTTTTACATTTTTGAATAACTAATTAACTAAATTGTCAAATCTATTGAAAAATATATCATTCGATTCATAAAAGTTGAATTATTGATCTATATAAATTTGTTGGAAATAGTATAATTTATATAGAAGTTACAGCCCTTTTAAAAGCTCGGTCCATTTACTTCCATGTTAAAAGGACAATTTTCAATAATTTATTCTTCGGTAATGGGACAGACGATACACTTCAAATTTCGAGAATAAATATGTAATTCATCAATGATTCGACGGTGAATATTTGAGAATTTTCTTATAAAAATGATAAACAGTCCCGAACCCCCTTAAGATTTGGAACTCTGACCCACCACTAGAAATTCTATCTTTTTAGCGATGTGATCAGAAGTTGTTACATATTTTTGATGTAATCTCTTCTTGTATCAATAGAATTAATAAAAAAACCTTTTTAAAATTCATATATTTTCCCATTATGTGTGATTTATAAATCTCTCCTTTATTATTTTCCCCATTCTTTCTATAGTACAAATACCACCCTTGATGATTTTTTTATTATCAAGGCTAATTTATATTCCTTTTTAAGCAACCTTACTGTTGCATATTTTTATCGCACATTTTCTCCCCATAGCCTAGCATATATTATGATTATGAATCATAAAAATCCGAATATCTAGCCTCTGTTTTTCTGATTGACTGAGAGATACGATTTTACTTGTTTCATTCCATTATATGGACACCAAATCGGGAATCTCGATACGATCTACAAAGCTTTTTCTCAAATTTGAATTATTATTATTTTCAAATAGATAATATTTCAAGCCAGACGATCCGAATAAGAGATAATGAGAAATTTGTTTAAGTATTATTTCCAGTAACACATAAATAAGAGTAAATAATTTACCAAAGATATTAATTGTTTTCCGGCACGAGTGCAAATTTGATAAGAACGTGTTAATGAATAGTCATATATTACTAATATATTAAAGCGATATCACGCAATTGTAATTAAAGAGACCTCAAAATTTACAATTATTTAACTTTCTAAGTTAAACTAATAATGCTACTAGTTTGAACTAAATTTATGTATATACCCGAGGGGTGAACCTCGAACTAATATGCTGTACACCTACTTCCACTTGTACTTCCAAATATTTCCAAGTACTTCCAAATATTTCCAAGTGCTTCCAAATATTTCCAAGCACTTCCAAATATTTCCAAGTACTTCCAAAGATTCCCAAGTACTTTCAAATATTTCCAAGCACTTTCAAATATATCCAAGTACTTCCAAATATTTCCAAGTACTTCCAAAATACTTCCAGAGAAGTGTACACCTCCTTCCAATCGCGGATCACCCCTCGCATATACCTAATAATATGACATGTTTCTAGACTTTTATTTTATCGTAGGCCTGTGAAATGTTGAATAATATTACCCTGGCCAAAAATATATGCAAACATAATTTAAGTTTATTTATTTTTTTTAATTACATAAAAAATACATGAATATATATTTATATAAAATTGAAAGTTTTTGTGCCGAGAGTAGCAGAATTTCTATATATTGAAGGAGACAATAAAAGAGTGTGTCTTCTGCTGGAATTATAAATTTTATTTATTTATAACGAGCCTATAGTTTCGAGGGCTTTGCCCTCGTCATCAGTCTATTACAATGGATTCACAGGAATTAATTTATGAATGAAAAATAAAAATTTTCATGTGGTTAGGTTAAGAATTGTTCAGGTTGGCCAAGTTAAGAATTGAAATTTATACTTGTTTTATTTTGCCTGTAGGTGGCGTTCATTAAGGTTTTATTTGAGCGGCTATTTTTAAAATAAAGCTTTCGGGAATTTTTAATTTTCGATTTAAGAATTTTTTTAGTGAATTATTATATGATTTTAAAATTTCTAACGATTCGAAAATACTAATTTTCCAGCAGAAGACACACTCTTTTATTGTCTCTTTCAATATATTTATATAGGTATGTGAAATTAATTTTACATATTATTTATAGTAAATATTCACAACAAGATAATAAAATTACCTACGGTTTTTAAAATTGTTAGTAAAATAATAATAATATACTAATTAACTGGTGCCAGAATGGACCACACGACTTTCTCTTACATAGCCCCCTGATTTTTTAAAAATTAGAGCCCTAAAGTAATGTGGCACGTAGTTCTGGTTCTCCTATTCTGACCAAAATTTTGAGGTATTTCTTCTTAAGTTTCAAATCTCGATATTTTGAGACTTATCAAATTTGAGGTATACCTATATATATATGTTTCAAATATTTGCCTGAAATGCCTAATTAATTCCTTCCGCTTAATTTCAACCCCTTTGTGGCCGCCAAAAAAGTATAAATCTTAATAAAAAGCCCATTTTGAAAAAAAAAAATAAAAATATTAACTCGTAAACTAAATACGATATAAATTTGAATTTTACCAGTGATTATATAAATCAAAAATTGTATTAAAATTTTAGTCGAAAAATTATTTTGATGAAGGTGAAATATTTCATTGGCTCAAAAATATATAATATACTAGCTGACGACCGGGTCTTCGGCCTGGGGGTCACCTAGCCCCTGGCGGGGAGCGTCTCGTCCATAGCAATTTAATAATTGGAATTTAAATAGTATCTATACTGTAAGTATTGAAAGAATGTGCTGAATGAAATTGATTCAACAATAAGGAAATATTTATATAAGACATTGGCTAAACACGATCACTATCTGACCAATCAGAATCGTTCTAATAATTTAACGCTTTTCCATTGGCTCTGCACTGGCCAATCAGAACGTTTGGATCATACAAACATATGTACATACTTTTCCATTTTACCATATAGATTTTTATCATGCGTTGGCCCTGTAAAGAGCACTTTATGTAGCATTAGGCTTAATTTATTTTCAAATTTATTTGGCTTTAAAATGATAGTGTAAGAGAGTCCCAAATTGACTATTCTTAGGTGAATATTGCATCTATCGGCGCTAGCTAAAGCTTAGCTTAAAATTATGAAAAAAAAACTCATATATTCCTCCAGTCTCTCCTTATCAACGACAAATAAGAACGAATTTCATATCTCAAGCATTTTTGAAACTACGAGGTACGAATTTCTGTTTTAGCGCGCCTAGGTGTTAGGCAACAAGTCGCCCAATTGGAATTTTTATTTAGATTTCATCGCAGCCTTCAAAAAAATTGAGCTTTGAGCAGCAAAACACACCTTTAATAGAATGTTATATATGTATAATATTTTTATTGATGTATGTATTTCCCCAGTTATTTTATCATATTTCCGTATTGGTTTAAAAAAAAATTCCCTACCAAATACATTTCTAAATTTGATTAAATTTTCTTTCTGGATTACTAGTGAAGATAATAGGCTTTTTTTTAATTTTATTTCTTTCAATTGAATGGAATAATAAAAGAAACATCTTAGTCCGCTTTAAGAACGCTTCAAAATAAGACGAGTAAAAAAGAAAAAAAAAACCCATCTAAATAAAAAAATGTTTGTTGCTCAGCCAAAACGTTTCCAATTATCCTACAAATGAATTGAATTAAAAAAAAATCAACTTAAAAATAAATGAACTAAATAAAAAAGTTTAAATTCTTTACCATTCAATGAACCTTGAATACCTAGATAAGTTAATGTCATCACTTACCTCTTGATCTAATTACAATGTTAGACAAAAATTAAACAAAAATTTATCCCTGTAAGCCTAACAATGGATTCCAGTAGAGTTTTTATACGCTGATTATCATTCAATTTCTCGATTTTTTTACAACACGACAGAATTTTGAGATATTATCGGTCAAAACGACGGAAAATGCCATTTTGACCTATTTTCGAGTCCCATTAAATATTAAACAACAATATTTGAAATCAAAATATTTTATTGACGTAATAGAAAACAGCTTTCTCTTTGATTTTCAAATTACTACTTGTTTTTAGCTCAATTAGAATTAGAGTTATAACTAAAAAACTAAGACCTTATGTTTTTATCTATGTTTATTATAATCTCGTAGTTTTAGTTTTTTAGTTATAACTCGAGTTCTAATTGAGCTAAAAACAATTGGTAATTTGAACATCAAAGAGTAAGCTGTTTTATATTACGCCAGGGAAATATTTTTATTTCAAATATTGTTGTTTAATTTCTAATGGGATTTGAAAATAGGTCAAATGGCATTTTTGGTCATTTTGACCGATAATATCTCAAAACTCTGACATGCTGTAAAAAATCGGGAAATTGCATGATAATCAGCCTATAAAACTCTACTGGAATCCATTGTTAAGTTTACGGGGAAAATTTTTTGTCGAACAGTGTTATTATTAAATCATTGATTATTTTCATTTATTATTATTATTACGATTGATGTAGTTTTTGGAGACGGATTGGTAAGTGAATTGAATGGATTTTGATTAGTTAGTCCAAAGTCGGGTTTCCACCAAACAGACAAAACAAGAAACACAAACAAAAACTGTTTTTCTAAACAAAAACAACCAATGTTTTGTGAAAACTGAACAGTACTTAAAACATTTTTGTGTGAAAACAGTGTTTTAAGAAACAAAACACTTTCCCATCTTGAGTCGGTAGATCAAAGGAAAACAAGTATGTTCTTGTTTTTTTGTCCGGTAGGTTGGTACACATCCTTTTGTTCAAAAACATTCCCATCCCTGTAATTTGTATTTTTCTTGTCGATTTTAAGTCCTAGCATATTAATTAATCATTCTTGTAAAATTGTGGAAGAAAGCTGCTTTGCATTAATTCTCTATTTAAGGTAGTTCTTTCACAAATGCGAAAATTCAAGAAGTTTTTGAAACTTGGAATATAAGTCATTAAAAGCATAATACACATACTGTTAAAATTTGAAGACGATTTACCACACCAAAAATGAAATAATTGCAATTAAAAATGACATTTTTTTACATATGATAGATAGGGAAAGGGTGGGGAAATGATCATTATTTTATTTTTTTTCATCGAAGGACTTTCACCATCTTGATGAAAAACTAATATTTGCTAGAATAATATATTTGGAGTAACTTAAAAAAACAATTGAAATTATTTACCTCTTAGTTTTGATCAAAAACAAAAAAAAACATATTTGGGCTACTATTTTTAGTGGAGGGGATATAAGATCAATGACTTGGAAACGATCCGGCGAGTATGTATGTATCCATATAGAGATTTCGTAGTGTGAGTGGTACAGTCACGTTAAAAAAAATATCCGAAAATTTTAGTTCCGTTCGTATTTATAGAGTGGTTACGAGGCTAAAACTTTTTGTGTGGATTGTCGCGAAAGAACCTCCTTAAATTAGAATTATTTGGATATGTTTAATTTATTCTTTATATTTTTATTAAGAAGACACATAGTTTAATTTATTCATTATTAATTAATTTTAATCGTTACTTTAAAATAATTTTTAATATTACTTTGATTAGTAGACATAAATTAATTTTAGTTAGTTTATATAAATATATTATATACGTGATATATACATATATATATATACACTATAGAAATTATAAATTCACTCCAGATATTTAAATGAATGCAAACGATGCTAGATATTGAAAATTTATTCAAAAGCTTGTTTGAAAAATAAATTAAGAAGCTCTTAAATAATTTTTCTGTTCAAACATTTATCGAGATTTTTTAAGTATACTTTATGAAATCTAGTGGGCTTAGAGTAATGAGAGATTTCTTACTTGCTACGAATTATTCAAAAATCAAATAATATCTTAATGTATTATTAAATAAATTCTTGATTAGTTATTGTATTAAATGAATATAATTATAAAGATAAAATACAAACAGAAAATTTTTATTAAATTTCAAACGTTTCGGTGGTGGAAATTTTCATTTTATCAATGAAAAATTGAACAAAAGTTGCTTTATTATCTTATCTTATTAAACGAGCAAAAATTGTATATTTATTTATTTATATATATATTTGTATCTTGGTTCTATTTTGAAAACGACTCTACCGATTTTGATGAAATTCACGGGTTAGGGGGTTTTTGGGATGACAATTCGATCTGTCACGGTCTCATCTTCGACAAAATTGTTTTTGATGGGTTTTTTCGTAATCAAATTAATTATTCTCAGGTAGACAAATCCCATTCTTAGGGTTTTAAAAAAGGTTACTCTTTTCCTTTGCTACCCAGTCAGACAATGGGTCGGGTTAATCCTTTATTCTCAAAAGCCTTGAAGAAGTATTGTGATTGTGGATTTTAACGTATTTTGTTCTCCCTAAACGTTAGAAATATTAATAAACGTTTTATAATTGTTTTTATAAAGAACTTTATTTATTTAATAGAATAAAAAATAATCAAGAATTTATTTAAAAATATATTTCGAATAAGCAGTTCTTAATTTTCTGAAAAAACAACACATTTTGATAGGTTTTTATTTGTGTAAATTGGATGAATAAAATGAATCATATGGTTAGATCAAAACGGAATTGCAGAAGGTAGGGCGTAGCAGTGGTGGGAATCGAGAGGTAGAGTCAGGCGAGCAGGGGTGGAGGTGGGGGGGGGGTACATTGGGCGAATATTATATATTTTTTGTATTTTTTTTTAATTTGAAAACGGTTCTCAAATAAAAATCGAGCATTTTTATCTGAATTTTTAAATTAAAAAATATAATATTAAATAAGGCTTTTAACTGGAGGAAGAAGACATTTTTATCTGAATTTTAAATTAAAAATAATATTAAAATAAGGCTTTTAACTGAAGGAAGAAGTTACCGAGCATCGCTCGGTGCCTCCAGGTACTTATTATTATGCCTCCAAAAAAATTACCTGTTTTTAATTTTTTTATAATTAGATTCCATCTGACTGGGTCAAAACTCCGCTTTGAGCATCATCACAGACCTTTATTTACTTATTTATTCAACTTCAAAAAAGGAGGAGGTTCTCAATTCGACTGAATTTTTTTTTGTATCTATGTTACCTGATATCTTCGTCAATTGTGAACAGATTTTGATGATTTTTTGCATTGGGTTCAGTCTAGTTTCCGATTGGTCGCGTTTTTTTTATTGGTATTGCACATTCTTGTTGTTTGTTCAGGCATAACTTCTTTGTTTATGAACCGATTTTAATGATTCTTTCTGCGTTTGGATCAGTATAGCTCCAAGGTAGTCAAGATACCTAACTATTTATTTATTTATTTTATGTATGTTCAGCGAGAACATTTTGCCACATGGACCGATTTCGATGATTCTTTTTTTATTGGAAAGGGGGTTGCTTAGGGGTAGTCCCATATTAATTTGGTCAAGTTCTGATGATATGATAAATGACGAAATAACGTAAATCTCCAATTCTTATGAGCAAGTAATCGAAATTATAAAAATAAACATTTTTTAGTGTTCTGTTTAAAAATTAAAACTGTACAATTTTAGTGATTGTTTGTCTGTCTGTCCATTTTCTAGAGTATTTTTTAGCTCAAAATTTAAAATTTTTAAACTCATTAATTACAACCGTTGAAGGAGCTCTTAATATCTTGATTCGATTGTTTTATCTGATTTTCAGGATTTTTCATTTGAAAGTTCTGAAGCGAGAAAGAGCCCAAATTATAAAAAATTCTTTTATATTAATAAATAAAAAAATTAAAAACATATTGGGATCAGAATCAATTTTTTGTGATACTACAGTCATTGATGAATTCAAACAATTTCCCACATCAATTCCTGTGAATCAATTGTAATAGACTGATGAAGGTGGCAAAGCCCTCGAAACTATAGTCGCGTTATAAATAAATTAAAAAATGTATTTTCCCAACAGAAGACAAACTCTTTTATTGTCTTCATTAATTGATAAAAACTCTGCTACTCTAGGCAAAAAGAAACTTTCATTGAAAAGTTTTTATTTTGACGAGAGTAGCAGAGTTGTTGATTCACATAGAGAAACAAAGAGGTTGTCCTCTGCTTGATGCACACACATATACGAGAGGTGAACCGTGATTGGAATTAGGTGTACACCGTCTTTGGAATTATTTGGAATTACTTTGGAATTCATTAGATATTTTATTGTCATCTATTGTCTTCTACTTGGAAATGAAAGTGGAAGTAGAAGTAGGTGTACACAATTTTAGGTCGCAGTTCACCCCTCGTACATATATAAAGAAACAATATATCTGTATATATTATTTATTTGTTTAAGACTATAGTTTCGAAAACTTGGTCTTCATCATCAGTCCTTTTTAATTATAAATATTATTATTCATGGGGTCAATATCCATACGGTATTGACCCCATGAAAAATAATATTTATAATTAAAAAAGATGTATGGATATTGACCCCATGAAAAATAATATTTATAATTGAAAAGGACTGATGATGAAGACCAAGTCTTCGAAACTAGTATATTCTCAAACAAATAAATAATATATATATACATATATAAAATTTCGATATATATATATATATATATGTATGTTTATTTGCATTAAGCAGAGGACAATCCCTTTGTTTCTCTTTGTAAAGAAACTTTCAATTTAACAAATTTTAAATCCGATATTCTTATTTATTCTTTCTTTTTTTCTTTATCACTTGCGCCTTAATGAATATTATTCATTCGATCCTTGAAAGTTTCGATTTAATTTATTTCTTTCTTCTTCGAACACTTCATTGATAATAAAAACTTCCAAATCCATTGCTTCTTTTTTAATAGCTTTCTCACCTCATTCATTTTCAATGTATTTAATTGGCTGTTTTCGTCTCTCATACATATAGGTATATATAGATATATATATAGTAGCCTGGTCAATAAATAATGTTCTGGTGTTGAAAGACCTTCTACATTTGAACTCCATGCCACGCATAAATGCGTCCATCGAGGATAGCGGAAATTTAATGCAGGAACCTGTTCTCGCCGAATCTGTTCTATCCTTATAGATATTGTCGTAGAGTGGTGCTAAATTTGTATTGGCAGTAATGGATCTGCACAGGTTGGAATTGAATTATTTTAAGGGCTTGAAACACAAAGATGTCACTTAATGGACACAAGGGTTTCACATATATTTCCTCAAATTGAATCAGAGTCACTTTATTGCTAAATGATCGATGATTAGTAAGACACATTTTACTATTAAAATACTTTTAAATAAAAATAAGCTGACGTGTTCTGATGAGGCCATCCACTTGAGGAGTTCGGTGTTGGTTCTAGGTGAAACATTTTAATATAATAATAAAACTAAGATACGAGGTAGGTTTCACAAAAAAGAAATAAAACAAAATTGAGTTTTGAATTCGATATATTTCGGGGGTTAGCCCATCAGTTTTCTTAGACTCCTGATGATGGGCTAACCCCCGAAGTTTTCTTAGACTCCTGATGATGGGCTAACCCCCGAAATATATCGAATTCAAAACTCAATTTTGTTTTATTTCTTTTTTGTGAAACCATCATCATCATTGAGTATACAGTCCTAAGACTGGTTTGATGCAACAATCCGTCTCCACTCGACTCTGTCCCCCGCCAGCTGTTTAACCTCTCTAAATGTCTGGCATCCCATATCCCCAATTATTTGGTTGAAATATTCTAATCTGGGTCTTCCCCTTCCCCTTTTCTTTCCCACCTCCCCCTCCAAGATATCCCTAAGCAGTCCCCCATGTCTCAGTGTGTGCCCCATCATCTGACCTCTTCTCTTCTTCAGACTCTTCCACAAGGTTCTTCTTTCTCCGATTCTTCCAAGAACTTCTTCATTTGTAATTTTATCCATCCATTTGATATTCATCATTCTTCTGTAGCACCACATTTCGAAAGCCTCCAATCTCTTTCTCTCCGCTTTTCCAATTGTCCAGGTTTCACACCCGTACATGGCTATGCTCCATACATATGTCTTCAATAGCAACTTTCTGTTTGCTAAGCTGATTGAGGAGGAGCATAGTAGAAACCTACCTCGTATCTTAGTTTTATTATTATACCATCCACTTGACTTTACCATACAACCTGACCCCTAAAATTATTTATAATCACGTAAGGGGGCGGTTAGTTTTTGGATTTTTATACTTCTGGGGTCCCACTGATTATGTATATAAAATTTGGTCAAGATTTTCATTTTTTGGCCCCCCACATTTTGGGCAGTTAGTTTTTGAATTTTTAGACTTCTGGGGGACAACTGATTATGTTGGTGGCTGATTATTGGTGATTCTTATGGCGCCTAGAAGTTAGACAACCATTTACCCTGGTTCTAAAAGGAAATATGATATTAAATAAACTGACAAGTTCTGATGTGGCCATCCAGTTGACTTCACCATACAACCTGGCACTTCACTTATATTTAATATTTAATATAATTATTTATAATCATGTAGGGGGATTAGTTGTTGCATTTTTAGACTTCTGGGGACCCACTGATTATGTATACAAAATTTTGTTGAGTTTACTCAAATGGCCTAGATTTTCAATTTTTAACCCCCCCTTCCCCCCCCCCCCTTAATTTTGGGTCGATATGAATCAAAATCTAATCAGCTATCAATCTCAATAGACCAAAACTACCTGTGAAATTTGGTTTTGATATTCCCACTAGTTTTTGAGCTAGCTCGTCCTCAAAAATTTGGTAACGCTCAGATTAACAGACGTTTTGACAAAACAATTATTATCTCGAAAAATATAATTTTTTCGATGTTTGCTAATTTGGGCTTTTTTGTAGAATAAATTGCCATGGTTTCGCTCATTTTTTTTAATCAAAATACTTTCAGCCGTTTTTGAGATATTTCGAAAAAAAGAAGCAAAAAAAACCACTTTTCATGCACGATTACAATACTTGACCATACCCTGTATGGTAAAGTAAAAATAACGTGAAAAATTTTGGGTGATATTAAATAAAGGTTTGTGAGTACAGGTAATTTTCGTAATAACATGCAGGTTAGGTTCTGGAATAAATCATCCTATACCTTAATCCTTGTTCTCCAAAACAAAGAGCTAGTAGATACAAAAATATAGTACGGTTCTAACAATTTCATATTATTTATTTGCATTATTACTATAAATATATTTATTAAACCAATCAATATTTTATCAAAAGTTACACATCGTCGCTGATCTTACAAAACACCGTAAGTCCGATTTTTGGTCAAATACGTATTATACGTTTATACCGACCAACTTTTTACGGCGCATCTGTCTATTAAAACCTTATTATTTATTTATTTATTATTAGTCATGTATAAATTTCAATCCGATTGAAATAAAGAAAGGAAATACCTACGCTATTCGAAGATTTTAGTTATTCGTCTATTTTTTCTAAATTGTTTGTACAAGAATCTTGAAAGTGGAGTTTATTAATTGTGAGATGAATCACAGCTTATTAACTAGAACCATTCGCAGCTTTTTATTTAATCTGCTGAATTAATTTTTCAGCTAGATGTTTTGAAGTTAGAAAACCAGAAATCTAATTATTTCATTTTTTTTTTTTTTTAGAAATATAAATATTTTGGCACCAGAACTAACTTAATAAAAAAAACCCTTTGATTTTTATTTGTCGTGGGTAGTCAAGTTATTTAGACAAAACAAAATCATTCTCGAAAATTATTTTTTTTGCTACAGATATTTGTCGTCTGCTTTATTTGCTTGTGATGTGACCCGTTTACTAATACAACAAAACTAATTTACCTACATCCAGATATTTGATCCCATGAGAAATAGCAAATATAATATTTCTAATTAAAAAAAACGAAATTACGAAACTATAGTCTCTAACAAATAAATTATATGTAAATGTTTATTTGAATCAACAGAGAACAAATTCATTAATTTCTTCTTCGGAAAACTAGAAGACACTCGTTTTTTATTAAATACTTATATTTAAGTTAGTTCTTTCGTGACAATCCACACAAAAAGTTTAAGCCTCATAACCACTCTATACATATGAACGGTGCTAAAATTTTAGGTTATATTTTTAAGGTGACTGTACTTCTCCCACTACTATATCCTCTTATGAATGGATCGTTTCCAAGCCATTGATCTTATATCCCCTTCACTAAAAATAATGCTACAGATATTTGTCCTCTGCTTGATTTGTTTTTGAAGTGACCCGCTTACTATTACAACAAAACGAATTTACCTACATCCAGATATTAGATCCCATGAGAAATAGCAAATAGAATATTTCTAATTAAGAAAACGAAACTACGAAACTATAGTCTCTAACAAATAAATTATATGTGTTGCATCAACAGAGAACAAATTCATTGATTTCTTCTTAGGAAAAATAGAAGACACTCTTTTAATAAATACTTATATTTAAGTTAGTTCTTTCGTGACAATCCACACAAAAAGTTTAAGCCTCATAACCATTCTATACATATGAATGGTGCTAAAATTTTAGGTTATGTTTTTGAGTGACTGTACTTCCACCCACCACTACTATATCCTCTTATGAATGGATCGTTTCCAAGCCATTGATCTTATATCCCCTTCACTAAAAATAATGCTACAGATATTTGTCCTCTGCTTGATTTGTTTGTGCAGTGATCCGCTTACTATTACAATAAAACGAATTTACCTACAACCAGATATCTGATCCCGTGAGAAATAGCAAATAGAATATTTCAAATTAAAAAGACGAAGCTACGAAACTATAGTCTCTAAAAAATAAATTATATGTAAATGTTTATTTCTATCAACAGAGAAAAAATTCATTGATAATATATTTTTATCAAAAAGTTAAAAAAAAAAATCATTTAATTAGCAGCGTTCTAATCAAGTTACTAACTCCAAGATCCGACTTCGGTGGGGCTCTTGCTAGCCAAGGGGCTTCGCCCCCTGGACCCCCCGTCACTTGAACACTCCCTTTCCTCCATCTGCAACCACTCGCCATCCCACCGACCCCCTCCCCAACCTCGAAATTTCTCCCCCTCTGATAACCCTCCACCCCAGTAAACCTATCCCCTGGACTCTCACCTTTCCCCTGGACCTACCTCCCAAGCCCTGGACCCCCACCCCTCTGGATCCCGAACGCCCTGGAACCCCCATCTACCAACCCCTGGGGGGGGGGGGGGGGGGCATAGGTAGGGAGGTAGTTACAGAGCCAGGCACAAATGCCTAGGAATGTATAGGATAAATATATGTCTAAATAAGGTAATATTATATACCTACATCAAAATATAATTTGATATTTATTTTGACAGAGAGGCTTGAAAGGTTCCGCTTCTAACTATACAGCCCTTTGGAGTGTTTGAAGATCTTATTACATAAAATAAATTTAAATAATGGTTAGTTTGTTGAAAAAACTTGTTGGTGTAATTTTATTCAACTAGCTCTGCTTTACATCCGAATTGGTTGACGCTATCTTTATTTTTCAACTGTGGTCCATTTGTTTCATCCCTCGTTTTGTTCCCTTTAACTTTTTCTTTCTCTTCCTAATCTGTCTAAAGAATTTCATTTCATCCACCCTTTACTTAAATATTTTATCGAGCAGAATAAATGATCAGTCTCAGCAGTTTTACTACGAATATTTTCGTTTTACTATTTGCCTCAATTGAATATTTTATTTAAATAACCATTCAGATCAAAAAAATGGTTTTTAATAAAATTATTTAAACCCCCCGACTCGAACTTGGCTGTTGTTTTTTTTTTTTTAATATTTTATCAATTTTATTCAATAACCACTTTTTAAGTAAGTGATTTGTTTGTTTCTTTTTTATAATCTGTCTATGTGTGTATATATTTATTTATGAATGAAATGATGCCCAACCCCGTTTTGTTATTTTATATTGAATTGTAGACAAAGCGAAAATCCTCCGAAAAGTTTGTTTTTGAGTGATGAAAACAATGAATATCCAATAAATCTATTTTATTCGAGATAATTTTTTTCACTAACCTTGGGCTGCCTTTCCATTAGTTATCAAATAAATTTATACATTTTAGTTTTCTCGCATTGGGTTATGAAAAATGGTAAAAGAAATAATTATAAAAGACATTCAATCAATAAATTGTTCAGAACTTCTCAAAGCGCACTGAGTGCGTAGGCCAAGTTCGAGCATTAGCTTGGCCATACACTCTGTACGCTATTTACAAGAACCATTTCGAGCCAAATTCGACCCCCTGCAGCTCGGAATACATTTGAGATTCAGAGCTGAACTTATACAGATGTAATTATGTAATCCTTCTTGAGGAGAGTGCCAAATTTCAATAATATAGCTTAAATAAATTCTGAGATATGGACCTGAGAAAATAGCTAATTTTGGCACTCACTCACTCACTGACAGGCTATCAAAACCTATAGGGTACTTCCAATCATTCCAGCAACATGAAATTTCACCTGCTAGTAGAGTTTGGGACACAAACAAAAGGAAAATTACAAAAATCCAAACTTTCTATCTTTCAAAATGAGGGGGAGGGTCAAAAATGAAAATTCTAGTCTGTTGGACCAAACTCAACCAAATTTTGTATACATATTCTGTGGCCCCTTGAAGGCTAGAAATGCAAAAACTAACCACTCAAAATGGGGAGGGCGGTAAAAAATAAAAATTCTACTTCTTTGGACCAACGGGCTTCCTCATAACTTACAAAAAGAAGAGACCAAAACATTCTGTGAAAAACAGGTCAAGTTCGAAAAAGTAGTGAAATCTAGTGTGTATTCAAGTTAAATTCCCCTAGAATAATTAAGTTGAGAAAATAGTAGATCTCTCAACTTAAATATTCTTGACGAATTTAACTTGACTACACACTAGATTTCACTATTTTTTCGAACTTGACCTGTTTTTCACAGAATATTTTGGTTGAGATTTCTTTTCTTTTTGTAAGCTATTTATTTTCCTTTCAACAATATTGTGGACCTAAGAAATATTTTATAATATAGAACAGGGGTCCCCAAACTACGTCTCGTGGATGCAGTGTACGTTTCTTAATTGAATACTACCATTCTATTCTGTTATTATTTAAATTTGAATTTGAATAATTGAAACAATGACCGTCGACAATACAGACTCATTTCAATATGGCCGTCACTCTTAAACAGAACGCATTTAGCCTGCAATTATTCTCTCATATTTTTATTAATTTGTGATATAAAAAGTGAATTTTTATTGGAATATATAATACACTAAGCAAATAACTTCCAAATGCAGAGGTAGGTAAATTTACATGTTTTTTAACAGTGTGGGGTAAAAACCTGTTTATCCAAGCAAATCTTAAATATTTCTTCGAAAGCTATTTTGAGTATGTGATTCTTTGTGTGTATAAATGGTTTTCTATATCTAAGGCAGCGGTCGGGGAACCGGGGTAAATTACCCCAAATGGGGTAACAATGAAATTATCGGGGGTAATAAGGACATTTTTTAAATTTTCTATTTTATAAAATATTATAGTATTTTAGTTTGAATTATGTTAATGTTACAATTTTTATTTACTTAGAGATAGTTTTCATGTAAATTCCAATTAATTCAATAAATAATAAATAAAATACATTTATAAAACTAAAGATTTGAGCATCTTTTTTTTGAAAATAGTTGGAATGTTTTTCAAAAAATCAGCACGGGTACAGATTAACCAATGTTTTTTAAAAGAGAAATAATTCAATCTTTAGGACAAATTCTAAGATTTTAGTAGAAATATTATTAAATTTGGATATCAGAGAGGATTCATCCCCTCAGGAGTCGAACCTGAGAACTAACATGCTTGCCGGGCAGACAGTCAATCAGCTCACACCATCGCATCGAGACAAAAAATCTCTAGCCGATAGTAATTTTTTGATTTCAAGTTTGAATCTTATTTAGTTTACAATGCTCTGATAGACTGAAGGACATTGTAGTTACACTGTTAAAAAAATATAAATTTACTATATGTTTTTACAGTGAGCATGTTAGTTCTCAGGTTCGACTCCTGAGGGGATGAATCCCCTCTGAAATCGCAATTTAATGATATTTCTACTAAAATCTTAGAATTTGTCCTAAAGATTGAATTCTTTCTCTTTTAATATACATTTATCTTGCTTTTCAGAATGTAGGGGTAACAGCGACCTACGCAAAAATATTTTGGGGTAATGGCTAAAAAAGTTCCCCGACCTCTGATCTAAGGGGCTAATAGTAGGATGTGTGGAAACATTCCCAAATGGTTATGTATATAAAGACTAGAATATATAATCCTATACTACTAAAGAGCATTTGTGCCTGCCTCTGTACCTACCTATGTACTTATCTACGAACCTATGTCCCCCCAGGGGGTGGGAGGTGGGGTCCAGGGGGATCCAGGGGTGGGGTTGGCAGTTGGTAAAGGGTATTTCTTTCTGTGTCTGTGCCTTTATCTAAGGGGCTACTAAAGGGCATTTGTGGCTGTATATATACCTATGTTTGTCCGTCCCCCATAGGGTGGGAGTTGGGCTCCAGGGCATAGGGAGTCAGGGATGTTGGGGTCCAGGGGTACTAAAGGGCATTTCTCTCTGTATCTGTACCTATATCACATACTACTAAAAGGCATTTGTGCCTGCCTCTGGATGTATCTATGAATCTATGTCGTGTGTAAAACAGTCGTCATGGTTACTAATTTAAATAAAATTTTCTCTCTATATAAAATTAAGGTTTTGTCTGTACATTTGGGTGGTGGTGTGGGTGGGTTTCGTGGGGGGGGGGGTTCGAGGTGTGGGGGTCCAAGGGGCGAGCCTCATGGTTAGCAAGAGGGCCGCCTAAGGCGGGCCTTGCAGCTAGTAGAGTAATAAATTGATCCATAGCCTTCGTGTCCCAGCCAGCCTAAACGTGTCACTGTAGGATGCCATTCAGAGTTGGAAAATTAATTAAAATTTCTATTAGATATACAATTATAATTCTGAAACTATTATTACTGAGAATTAATTAACACTTGAAAACGACTTCTAAAATTTCAAACCAGTAGGTATTTCGTGTAGAATATTTTTTCCCGATCTGATTCTCTAAACCAGTGGTTCCCAAACTACGGCCCGCAGCTACTACAGAATTAATTCACAAATATTCAATATATTAAATATTAATGATATATAATTTTTTTTAATGATTTTGATGTGAGGAGATACACCAAAAAGGTGCATCCCCTAAAAGCCTGGGTTGGCCCCTCCATCGTTTAAAGAAGAAGAAGAGGGGATTTTATGGGCTGGGTAGGAGTTGAAAGTATCTGTGGATGCGGGTCTTAAACAGCTGAAGGTTATAAGTTGCGGGGAAGACGGTGTCTGGAAGTGAGTTCCAGTCTCTGGAGGTCATAGGGATAAGAGTTGGCGAAAACGTTGGTTCGGCTTTTATCCAATTTGACAGCAAAGGGCTGAGCTTTCGAAAACCGCGTTTTTCTAGCAAAGAAGGCTCTAGAGGGGATAATTTATTTCAGCTCTACTGAACAGACACCATGATAGTATCTGTAGTACAGGGAAATGGCAGAAACGGTTCTTCGGTGAACCAGGGAGTCGGTGGGTTTGTTAGGGCTGGGTCTCCTATTAGTTTAATTGCTCGTTTCTGAATTGCATCCAGTGTGGCAAGAGAATGCTTGGTGGCCCCTCTCCACAGATGAGAGCCATATTCGAGACAGGGGCGAATTTGAGCTTTAAATATAAAAGCGTATTATTAATATAATTTCCATATAATATGTTATATCCGGTCCGCCCATAGTTCTCAATGTTCCTATCTCTAAAAAGTTTGAGACTCCTGATAGAGAGCTTTAGGAAGGGGCCCATCGAAATTGTTGGTGTGGTGATCCTAAGTAAAAATTTTCCACTTCCCGAATGGTGCAAAAAGCGATTTTTTTCAAAATATTTCAACAAAATTAGATTTTTCATCTCTGGATAAAATAGTTATTTTAATACCGGTTGAAAATACCTGTTTTTTTCAAAATTTAGGTGTTTGGGGGAGAGGCACTTAAAATATTTTTGGAAGACATAAATGAGCCACAACTATAAAAGTTTTGCAAACAAGATGGGGAGTATTGGGTGTTTTTTGGGACGTATTTTGAAGGAGTCCCGGTTATGAACGATTTCTACCACTGCGCCTAAATATTAGGCAACATCGCGATATTATAAAATTTGAAAGATATTTTCAAGATTTGGTTGTTTTTAGGTGTGAATAAATTAGCCATCGCTATGAAAGATCTAGAGTAGGTATTTTTAGAGTTTTGTCTTTGAATTTACGAGACAGCCAGCCTGACTACTTTCTTCCACTTTCCTGCCCTTGACCTTGATCTTTCCCAAAATGTACTCGGATGACATCATCCAAACCACTAGATAGATTACATCTCAATTAATTATTTCCTTCATTTTATCGATGCCTATTATTACTCTATGAATATAATAAAAATAAATTTGCTAAAAATTTCATTTTATAGGTTTATTTTATTTGATTATTAGCAGTTGCCTTTTTTGCGATCCGTGTTTATTTTACGGAGTTCTTTAATGAATGCAAATCGAGAAGAATAAAATGAGGGATTTATGAAATACTTTTAAAAAAAATTTAGATATAAACCCACCTGACACATATCTTTAAAATTTAAGTATCAGTAAATCATGACTATGCCCGGAACTTTTTGACAATCCCATCTTAGAAAAGAGATCGGCATGCTCGGGGCCAGTTCTGGCAACACTTGTACAAATTCCTTTACTTGTAATTTCTTTTCCAAGCCTTTTTCATCCCTATCAAGACGATTAGTACTTTATCATCATCTTCATCATATTAATTATATGAAGCAGTACAAGAAAAATTATTTAAAAGAAGAAAAATTCCAGAAGTTACTTGCAGACCTGGACAGGATGGAGTAGCCAAATTTAATTAGATTCAGGATTATGTTTTATTAAGGACAACTGTCTTAAAGTGCTGAATTCACAACAGTCTCGGCTTACAAAGGAAAGCCATTCTCTGGTCTTGATTCTAAGCTACATTTAAAAAAAAACAAGCCCAAGCCTGCAACTAACCTCTGAAATTTTTCTTCTTTTACATCTTCATCATAGACTAATCTTCCTTAAGCCTGGTTTGATGATACTACTTACCTTCATTTGAATCACTTACCTAAAAGTCCTATGTCCCATATCTATTGAAGATGATACTTTTGTTGCTGGCTTATTTGACAAAGGATAAATTTCAGATCTAGATTTAATGATAATCATCATTCATCAGAATGCACATCATTTTTACCCCTAATTCTGTAGACATTTTCGAGTAGGTTTCAAAAAGTTAGACTTATATTTCTTTTTTTGAAAAATGTTCTGATCTAGAACTTACCATTTTCATTTCTTCACCACGCCCTCCAAAATATCCTTCAGCAATCCCAGTGTCTCAACTAATCATCAGAGAGCTCCCTCTTTGTGAAACACCACTATAACCCGTTAAAAAACTCCTGTGTTTAATCTGTTTCACTATAAACCAACACCGCTTTCCCTAAATGTTATATGAGAGCTCTTATATTTCATATATACTCTTTTCTTTAAGCTTATCGAAAACTTACTTTCTTGTAATTCTAACGTTAATCATTTAATCTTAAAAATTTTCCTATAGCACGACATTTCACAGTTCTTCGATCTCCTCCAGATAGGATCTCATCATATTCTTTATAATTGTCCTCGTTTATTATAATTTTAAATTAGTTATTCATTTTAGTGTATGGTAAATGGGGTTCTGATTTTACATTGTCTCTGTATGCTCTCCGGAACCCTGTGATGTGCCACAAATGGTACATCCAACAGAGTTTGAAAATAACTGTTCTACATAGAATTTATGAAATTAGAATTTTTGCAATAATATATTAACGTGAACGCTCCAGTAATGGGCCATGAATGGTCCACCCCTTTAAAATGTTGAGAAATGAAGGGTCTTTTGTTACCTAGGGCACTGGAAGCGATAGGACTATTTCTTGCTAGGATACCTTAGCATTGAAATTCAGTTCATTCCTTTACTTTCTGTCAAGTGTTTGGATTATTCTGCTAAAGAGACGAATATTTGTGATTATTTTAACTTCTGATTAAGAAACTGTTAAGGAAAGTGATTTTTTTTCAACATATAAAATTTATTTATTATAATCCCTGTTTAGTGACTTTATGGAATATTAGTACAATAATATGAATAATTCAAATTGCACAGTGCATAAATGATGAAAAACTTAAGATTCATTGCCAAAATAGGGTGGCCCAAAATAAGGTCGGATAAAATACTGGCCCATTATCGGTGCATCATGGTATATATTTTATTTTATTTTCGTAAATGCAAACAGTGTGCTAAAATTGCGGTTACATGTGAAGGAAAGATAATAGAATGACAGGTAAAAATTTGGACCAGTTTGCTTAATATAGGTATAGCAGTGGAAGCTCAGTTTTACTTCATTTTTTCTTGTTGCTTTTTCCCATTACTGGAGCGTTTAACTTAATAATTTTTTAAAGTTTGATCTTTACCGTAATATTTTATTATTTTATGTTGTACTTAGTATATATTTTATATTTAATCATGTTTTTTCTAGTTTTTAATATATTTGTTTTTGTTTTGTTTTTTAGGTAATCCATGGATCTTACTTAGTTTTCCGGATAACGGCAAACTTTCTCCATTCTATGTAAGTGACTAAAGTTATTTTGATGTTCATTAATTTTATTTAGTTGTTTTTTAAGAGAAAAAAATAGAATGTTCTTTTCAATTATTACTATAAACTCTACTAAAGCCATTTAATCTCTAATGAAAAGGGATGGCACGCAAAGTAAATCTACTCTTCATCCTTGTCAGGATTAAGAGAATATTTAGTCTATCCCTGATAATGGGCAAAAATTGTATTCAATTTACATGAGATGATACTCTATTGGAAATATTATATATGTTCACTTTGGCTAGTAGGTACTATAAAATAAGTTAGTATTGGAAGGACATTTCCGGAGATCAACTTTTTAAAGATTTCTAAAAAAAAAAAAAAAATGATGATTATAAATTGTCCAAAATGCATCCTGTAATGCAAAGGAAATTTATTCTTTAATGTGAACCAGAATTAAAAAAAGTAAAATTTGGTTAGGTAGACCAATATTCGACACTAGCTAAAGTTTTAGGACTTTTATTTATATATTTTCAACTTCATATTTTGATTAATCAATTTGAAAATAGAAACAATTCCGAAATGAGATTAATTTAATTAAATTTTAATGAGCATAGTCCTATTTTGAAATTGCTTATTCCGATTAAAATTTAATTAAATTTATTCCATTTTGGTATTGATTCATCTCACTTTAAAATTGATTAATCCGATTTTGTAATTGAATAATCCCAATTTGTAATTGAAAATGTATAATCATTCAAATGACCTAGGAATCAGTCTTTTATTTTTATTAAGAGAAATTCCTTATAAAAGAAAAATTTAGGTAAAAATATTAATTTTATATTTATGCTTAAAATCTCCCTCCATTCGATTTCTTTAGCCAATCAGAGAGATCACGCAGTCGTAAGCTGATTATTATTCATTTTATTATTCTCGAATTTTTGTACCTTCAATAAAATCCTAAATATTTGTTGGTGAGGGGTCAACTTTTTCGGCAAACGAACAAGAGATGTCGCTAGTGTCTATGGACTTTAATAATATACATTTTAAAATAGTGATAAAAATCATGTAAAACAATACTTAAGGACTTTCCCTAATATAGCTCAGATGCAATTCACTCTTTCTCTTACTCTCGCATGCGCAGAAAGTCAAAAATATTTTCACTCCGTCGTTTCTCGGATCTGGCAACATTGAATTCTTACCGACTCTAAAAGACAACGAATCAAATGCGAAATTCCAGATGAGAACAGTATAGTTATGTTGAGGTAATTAGCCAAAAATCTCAAATGCACCAGCTGCAGAAGCTTTTTAGATAGGAAAAATTGAGTGATTTTAGTGCGACGTTGCCAAGTCGCCATCTCTTAGTTCTCATGCCCTGAGAGAAAAAGCGAAAATCATCAAAAGTATCTAACTTTTAACACTTTCATACAAAACGAATACCGCTTGATACAATTATTTTAACAGAAAAATATTTGTTATATCTTCAATTAATGATTCTCAGTTTTTCAAAATAATTTCAAGAAAATTACGATTGTTATTTAATTAAACAGTCGCTTTAACATCAATCGGGATAGGGTTCGCGTGCTAAATATGCAAATTTCAATGGTCAATATTTACAAATTTAGTGCCCCAAGAACTATTGAAAAAATTTCTACGTATAAAGGACAAAGTTTTAAAAAGATTGCAAGAAAAACGATTTATTAGGGAACGTCCTTAAATCAGTTATTAAATAAAAAATAAAAGAACGAAAAAATACAAAGTAAATTTAGAAGTATTTTTTAATTAAAGAAACTGATCTAGAGATATATTTTTAATAAACGATACATGACGGGTACTCGAAGTTAAATTGGAATCTAAACCAAATAGAGACATGACTCAAAATTGGTCAAAGGAAAATTCAATGATTGAAGCATCTTTGTTCAAGTGAATTCCTTCCTCTTTCCTTCCCTCATCTCGTTCTGATCCCACAAAATGATTTCCCTCACATGAGAAACTCAATCGGAATTAATTTGTCTCTTGAGGAGAGCCGAACATTCTCCAAGAGACTCAATATTAAATATTGCATTCATCTTTTTTATTTTCCGTATATCTTCTATATAATAAAAATGAATTTCTGTTTCTTCGTAAGCGCAGATCTCTCAAATGCCTGGACCGATTTGACTATTTTTTTTTAAATGTCCGTAATAGTCCAATTCAGGTTAATACGTAAAAAAAAATTGGGAAAAGTTTCCCAGAAAATTGGAAAATTCAGGAAAAACTAAAAAAAAATTCAGGTTAGCCAACATAGCTTGCCAAACATTAAAAGAACTAAACTAGCAAAAAAAACAAGTGTTGGCGGCCCTGTTTGTAAGATTTTTGAGTGTCATTCATTCTCAATAGTTCTAACCACATTATCGTTGAAGAAGAATTTAATACTGCAACAAAGATTTAAAAAAACTATCTATTTTTTAAAGTACATTTAAAACCAAAAATTAAAAAAAAATCGCCATGATACGAAAAAGTTATGGTTATTTAAAAAAAAAGCTATTTTTTTTTCAAAAATCCTAACGTCTTTTGGGTTGGGTGAAAAAAATTTGATAAAAATTCTGAATACCGTCTTTAGTAGGTTAGAAAAAAAAAAGTTTCAACCAAGCTTTTGATTATATATATATAGATGAAAAATATTTAATTTAAAATAAAATATGTTATTTAAAAATCATCTTTCTTAAAAATACCCTTCAACCTCATCTTTTTTTCTATTGTATTTAAGACCCTCAGCCATTTCAAAAAGAACTAAGCATTCATTCATTTCAATATTATTTATTTATTTCATAGTTAATTATAAACGATTATTGAAACTATACTAACTAATCTAATTGAAAGGAATTCATTAGCTTTTGGAATTTCTTTAAAAATATATTTTAAAAATTAAAACCAAAATTCAATTAGCCCGTAGAATTCTTTAAAGAAAACAAAATCATTTGAAAACCCATTGTTATATTGTTTTGAAATCTAGGAAATTTCAGCCTATTGAAATTAGTAAAAACCTATTTTGAGCCTAATTAAACCTAAATTTTATATAATCTAATAATAAACTTTAAAAGTTTATTATTTTTAATTTTTTAATTTAATAATTCTTCCCAAATGACGATTTTTACCTTATTTATTGAATTTTTACAAGACAAAAACTTTATTTTAATTTAAGTTGAAAGGTTCTTTTTGCCGAAAAATTGAGTAGCAGAAGGGGACAATAAAATATTGTCTTCTGCTGGAAAAATAAATTTTTTAAATTCATTCATAAAGAGATATACTTTGTATTTAATGTTCATTAATCTATTACAATTAATTCACAAGAGTTGATATATGAAAGTGTTCTTTACACGTGTATAAAACATCAATAAAACAGCCACGTGGGGGTCCAGGGGGCCAAGCCGCCTGGCTAGTAAAAGGCCCGCCGATGGCGGCCCTTGAAGCTAGTAAATGATAAATAAATTAGTGAATTTAGTAATATAATTTTTTCTTAATATTTGGATTTTTAGTTAAAATACATAATCAATTATAATTATTTATTGAACACTAATAAATAATACAATAAAACCGACGTTTCGATCGACTTGTTCTGCGATCGTTCTCAAATATGAGCACCCATTTTTTCTGATTTTCTATTTTTTTAACCGGAGGTTCTCAAGCCAGAAAACCCAAAATATAAGCACTTATTTTTATGAAAATGAAAACATTTTGGCATCAGGGATGCAAACATCGTAAAAAAACATCGATGTATCGATACATCGCCTAGAAAACATCGATAGTTTTTTTTAGTATAAAATAAAATACGATTTAAGTTGTTAATTTTTTATTAGAAGGTTATACAATAATCATGTGAGTCTTATAATAGACTTTTTCTAAACCCAGAGCAATTTATTTAGTAACAGAATTTAAAAATAATAGTTTTGAAAGCCGTTTCGCAGTCAAACGGTTTATTTGTTGGGTTATTGTTGGTCCAGCCTTAGAAAACCTTGGAACCTTGGAACTTCGATGTAAAAAACATCGTTTAGAAAAACATCGATGAATCGATGGTTTGTAATAGTGAACATCGATGTTTTATAATTATTGGATAAAAAATACTTGGTAGGTTTCACATTAAGATATAAAAAATAAATTCGTTTTATTTTTTATATCTTAATGTGAAACCTACCAAGTATTTTTTATCCAATAATTTTAAAAAATGTTTCACCAAGTACCAACACCAAATTCCTTAAAAACTATCGATGTTTTACTACTGAAACATCGATGTATTTTTTGCATCCCTAATCAAAACCAACTTTTTTTTCTCAAATTTTTGTACTTCGGTTATCTTGGGTATCAGAAATTTTTTTTAGCTGTACATACACATTGTTAGATATGGAAGGATTTCCTCTCAAGGCTTATCAAAGTTTAGCCCAACTGCTTGGAATCCAAGTTTGGCACTTCGGTTCGACTCTTGAGAAAGCTATTCCTTCTGATCTTTGATACGAGCTTTAAATTCTCTTCATCTTCTATCCGTAATTATTGTTTAATTTTAGTTAGTTCCTTCTTCTTCAAGTGCCATACTCGAATCCGAGCGACGACGATTACTATATGGAGAGTATATATCCTTTCCATTGTAATTTTCTTGGGGGAGGGGGGGGTTACATGGGTTGCTTCCCATTGCTTTCCCCTGAAGGAATCAGATTATAGCCGGTCAAATATTTACAGCGAGTCGGGCTTGAACCCGGGCTTTATTAGAAGACATGCTCTTTAACCACTTGGCCAACCTGACTAGTTAGTTCCTTCTTCTTCTTATAGTGCCATGCCCGAAACAGGCGTAGGCGCCTCTCTACATATACCTGTGCTGAGTGCGTTTAGTTTTTTATACACAGATATATGGGCCCTACTTTTTAACGCCAGTTTCGAACGGGTAGTTTGGAGAGGTTTACTAGGCAATTATACTCTTGGTAGGTTGTCATTGCTTTCCAAGAGGAGACGACTGTAAATATCTGCCGAGACTCAGGCTCGTCACAGCATACTTCAGGTCACCGGTCCGACACTCTAATCACTGACCCTCAGTTAGTTTATACACAGATATATGGGGCCTACTTTTTAACCCCAGTTTCAAACGGGTAGTTTGGAGAGGTTGACTAGGCAATTATACTCTTGGTAGGTTGTCATTGCTTTCCAAGAGGAGACGACTGTAAATATCTGCCGAGACTCAGTCTCGTCACAGCATACTTCAGGTCACCGGTCCGACATTCTAACCACTGACCCTCAGTTAGTTCCTAGGTATATTAATTACTCAATATTGATATGAACTTATTTATTTATTGAACTCAGAAGAAATGAATTATTTTCATTTTAAAATATTATTTTGATAATTTATTTTGTGTTTTTTCCATTTTGTTTTATTTTTTTCAATTTGTGCTATTTCACCCCTTTCAGAATATTTTAACTCACTGTCCTATGGAATTTGTCACTTCTCTCATATAAGAGAAGTTTTTAATTTATTTAAAAAAAATCTCTTCAGTAGTCTTGTTAATGAATAAATCGCCAGGATCAGAATGGAAATCACACTTGTAGCCAGTCACTCAGGAGATTGTTTGCCCACTTGGGATTTAAATGGGAGTTGGTTCAAATCGGGTCGGAATACAAAGTGGAACAAAGTTTCCTGTGCCCCGGTGAGTAATTCAGACCCGTCCATTTCACAAAAACAATATTAGATTATATTTATTCAATAAATTATCCCGAATGCTCCTTGAATTTACAATTTAATGAATTTTTTCTCTTTTATATATTTAAACTTGTGTTCAAGGTGCTTTATATAGAGTAAATTTATATAATTTTTATTCATTTTCGAAGCGCCTTTCAATCCCCAATAATAATAATAATTATTTATTTATATTCGCAAAGTGTATTTCAATATTATAATAATTACTAAGGCCTTCCGGCGTTCTTATGATTTTCAAAGAAAATTTAAATCTATTACTATCGGCAACTTAAAATCTTTCAAACAATTAAAACAGTAGCTTACTTCCGAGGGGTGAACCGCGACCTAATATCGTGTACACTTACTTCCACTTCCACTTTCATTTCCAAGTAGAAGGATCAACAGATTTAGTGGCATTATCTAATGAATTCCAAAATAATTCCACATAATTCCAAAGACACCTAATTCCAATCGCGTTTCACCCCTCGATTCAAACTATAGGTGTTAAATAAAAGTCTTTTTTCAGCAATTTTTTTCTTCTTCGGGCGTCGGCGCCTCTTCACATATACCTGTGCTGAGTGTGTTTAGCTGTTTTTACATGGATATACGGGACCTACTTTTTAACGCCGGTTTCGAACGACTAGTTTGGAGAGGTTGACTAGGCAATTATACTCTTGGTAGGTTGCCATTGCTTTACAAGAGGGGGGCGACTGCAATTTATTTAAATTAATTTAATTGGATTAATTAAAAACCACCATTTAAATTGATTTAAAAAAAAACTGCTAAAAAATATGCCTTTTATTTAACACCTATAAGAATTCTCAGCACCACCGTGAATTAAGTTATTCAAACTATATTTAACAATCTCCTCAAAGACACTAATTGCAAATATTAGTTGGTACTGGAAGAACTAGGTGTCCTATAAAATTGATTCTGGTGTCAAAATGTTTGGATTTTCAATACAAAGAACTGCTTAGATTCTGCGCTAATGATACTTTGACTCTTTAAACCTTTATTTGTTGCTTTAGTGCTTTCTAATTTTGAATTTAAGCCTCTTATATTCAACAAATTTCTTACTATATTGTCGATTCCAAAACTAATGTGAAGTCCTTAGTGGTTCAATTTCAAGTGCAACCGGTTTGTTTTCTATTTATTGCTCAAGAAAAAATATTTTTTAAGAAAAAAATAAAACCGATCTTCAAAAAATTAAATGCAACAAATAAAATACACTAAAAGATATAAAATAACTATTATCTTATTTAGTTACAACTAAACGATGAAATATTAACATGAAATTACTTTTTGAAGTCGGTACCAAACAAACTATACCTATAAGCGAGCATACCCTCCAAACGTACTAAGTAAGATCCGTCGAGTGCGATTCATAAAAGGTATATGTTTGGCACCGACTTCAAAAAGTAATTTCATGTTAATATTTCGTCGTTTAGTTGTAACTAAATAAGATAATAGTTATTTTATACCTTTTAGAGATTTTCCTCTTTTTAGTGATGTTATTAATAGTGATCATATCATCAGAACTTGACCAAATTAATATGACACCATCCCTAAGATACCCCCTTTCCAATAAAAAAGAATCATCGAAATCGGTTAATAAACAAAGAAGTTAGGCCTAAACAAACCTAACAAAAAAGGTCTAATACCTTTGAAAAAAAAATGGGACCAATCGGAAGGTAGACTGAACGCAATGCAAAATTGTTTTTCAAAATCGGTTCACGATTGGCGGAGATATGAGGTAAAATAGGCACACAAAAAAATTCAGTCGAATAGAGAACCTCCTCCTTTTTTGAAGTCGGTTAAAAAGACAAAATAATGAGGGTCTTTTTTTACTCTACAGCAAGCATGTATTAATAAATTGCTATAAATTTATGTGGCGAGTTCCAAAAATAACCAATTCACTAAAATTTGTGGAAAACATCTGAGTTTTGAAAAAATAATTCCTTTTCTCCAATTTCCATGCTAATAATAATTAAAGAAGTGTTCGTTTTCGCATCTTTTCAACTTGACATGATTCTCCGTTTCCCGCACTTAGTATTAATTGACGAAATTAATCATAGTTGTTCATTTGATAAGGAATTTTTGCTCATTTGAATCATACAATTTAATTAATGCTCTTTTTTAATGCGCCTTGATACTCGTTAAATCTGAAGGATGCGCCGATGATTAAAAGAATGCGTCGAGTTAATGGAAATAAACATAAGGAAATTGAAACTGCGAAAGATTCATGAGTCATTAGCATGCGAATTAAATCCAGCCCATTCAAACAAATAATAATTATTTTTTTTATTATAGGAGGGAATATAATCGAGCAAATTACCCTCTGAAGGAGACCGCCGCCCACAAAAATGACGGGACATACTCAATATATTTCCATTTAAGCTATGACATAAACTTGAAAATGGCCCCATCAGATGCACGTTTTGAATTCGTAATCATGTTCGTGATGAAAACCTAAAAGAGGAGTTGTCTGTCTCTCTCTAGACATTGAATTTGATGTATATATCTTAAAGATACGATTTGTATTAAGAAGATGGCGGAGCTATTAAATTAATTGTTTTATTCAAGAAAAGGGTGGGTACTCAAAATTGTCTACGTTATCTGTTCGTTTAGCAAACCCAATCGTTGAGATTCAATATATCAAGAAGCGACAAATTGATACCTAAACTCCAAAACCTTGTAACTACAGTATTTCCAGATAATTTGTATGAAGAAGATGGCTATTAAATTAATTGTTTTATTCAAGAAAAGGGTGGGTCAAAATTGTCTAGGTTATCTGTTCGTTTAGCAAATCCAATCGTTGAGATTCAATATATCAAGAAGCGACAAATTGATACCTATATTCCAAAACCTAGTAACTACAATATTTCCAGATAATTTGTATGAAGAAGATGGCTATTAAATTAATTGTTTTATTCAAGAAAAGGGTGGGTACTCAAAATTGTCTACGTTATCTGTTCGTTTAGCAAACCCAATCGTTGAGATTCAATATATCAAGAAGCGACAAATCGATACCTATATTCCAAAACCTAGTAACTACAATATTTCCAGATAATTTGTATGAAGAAGATGGCTATTAAATTAATTGTTTTTATTCAAGAAAAGGGTGGGTACTCAAAATTGTCTACGTTATCTGTTCGTTTAGCAAACCCAATCATTGAGATTCAACATATCAAGAAGCGATAAATCGATACCTATATTACAAAATCTAGTAACTACAATATTTCCAGATAATTTGTATGAAGAAGATGGCTATTAAATTAATTGTTTTATTCAAGAAAAGGGTGGGTACTCAAAATTGTCTACGTTATCTGTTCGTTTAGCAAACCCAATCGTTGAGATTCAACATATCAAGAAGCGACAAATCGATACCTAAACTCCAAAACCTTATAACTACAACATTTCCAGATAATTTGTATTAAAAAGATGGCTATTAAATTAATTGTTTTATTCAAGAAAAGGGTGGGTACTCAAAATTGTCTACGTTATCTGTTCGTTTAGCAAATCCAATCGTTGAGATTCAATATATCAAGAAGCGACAAATCGATACCTAAACTCCAAAACCGTGTAACTAGAATTTTCCAGATAATTTGTATGAAGAAGATGGCTATTAAATTAATTGTTTTATTCAGGAAAAGAGTGGGTACTCAAAATTGTCTACGTTATCTGTTCGTTTAGCAAACCCAATCTTTGAGATTCAACGTATCAAGAAGCGACAAATCGATACCTATACTCCAAAACCTCGTAACTACAATATTGCCAGATTTTAATTTGTTTGCTCTGGTAAAAACTGAAGGATTCTGCCACCTGTCTAGAGGCGTAGACACGGGGGGGGGTCAGACCCCCCAATGGCAGGGCCCATGGGATGAGTAAGGGCAAGGACAAACCGTTTCTTATGGAAAACTAACCGTAAATATATTTCATTTCATTTATATAGAGGATCCAAAAAGTGGTTCAGCTTACATTAATTGCGGGAAAATATTTTTTTTCTAGGATCGTTTTGTATGGTGTGGGTATGCAAAATCAAAGTTTGCGACCTCGAAAGTGTGGGGGACAACTTTTGGTGGCCGAAAAACCTCGAACTTTTCGGACTTTTTCCAGTTTTTCGCTTATAACTCGAAAACGGTCCATATATTGTAAATAACTGTCCTATAGTAAATTAAAGAGGACAATATTTCGCGTCGATTAAAAAAAAATGAAAAAGTAGTTCAATTTTTTAAGGGCATCCAAAAAACATCACTTTTCAATATCCCCAAAACTCGCACTCTTTTCGATTTTTTCCCATTTTGACCATGAAGGAGCACGTTTTCGACAAAGACCATTCTATACACTTTTAAACTAGATTAAATTTTCTACATAGAAAATTAAGTTTCATCTTAATTGGATAATGGTAACCCGTGTTGCAATGAGGTTGAAGTTTTGAAAAACAGCAATTTTTTGCAAAAAATCGCAGTTTTTCCTTCATAAAATGAAAACCACTCATCCTAGAAACTTGATTTCTATCTCATTCTCTAGGTGATTTTGTTGACTTTAACATTTATTTGGACCATTTTATTGATAATTTACTATAGGACTGTTATTAACAAAATATGGACCGTTTTCGAGTTATAAGCGAAAAACTGGAAAAACTGCGAAAATTTCGAGTTTTTTCGGCCACCAAAAAGCTGTCCCCCTTACTTTCGAGGTCGCAAACTTAGATTTAGCATACTCAAACCATACCATACAATCTTAGAAAAAAATATTTTCCCGATGTAAGCTGAAATTCCCCTATGTATACTGGGCTAATATGTTTAATCAAGCATTTTGTTCTTTTTTAATTTCTTGAAGTACTTATTTCTTTTAATAAAAAAAAAATTCCCATTAAATATTTTGCTTTGAGGATTGAGCACCCCCCCCCCCTACGCTACGCCACTGCACCTGTCAGTATACGAGATAACTTAATTTTTCTTCAATTTTAAGATGTCGTTATCAATAATAATTATGCAATAACAACACATTTTGATATTCAGGTTGAATGGTAAATCAGTTTTTTGGGCGTACTGTAAAGTTTGTAGTTTTGGAGTTTATTTATCAAAATGAGGAGCTGAGATTTATTTTATCAAAAATCTGAACAAATAAAAAAGTAATAGTTTTTCTAGTTACTTGAAAAGGTCACAAACCAGTCTTAAAATAGGAACGATTCTCGAAAAATTTGAAATTTAAAATTCAAAATAACTAAGAGATTTTATACGAAGAAATCATGAAAATTTAAAATGTCTAATATACTTGAACTTATTTCTTTTGATATTTTTTCTGACCCCTAATCTTCAATAATCCAGGTGTATATTTAATAAGCAAGATACCTCTAAATTTCAAAACGTGACATTTATCTCTAAATATGAATGCAGTTAAAAACACAGCAATAGATTTATTTGTGTGTAGAGAAATTGAATATAATTGTTCGCTTTAATCAAAACCACCCTCTAGGCAATAAATGTATCTAGCAGAATAATATTTTGGAAAAAAAATTTCTATTTCATTTCAAAATTTATATTTTTAATATCCCTCAGGGTTTTAATATGTTATTCTACTCTTTTTTACATATTATTATTAATATTATTTTTTTTTTAATTTGCTTTTTTCAATTAATTTATTTAGAATGGAAATTTAAGTGAAATTTCACAAATACAATTAATAATTAAAAGAGAAATTAAAATTCTCTAAAATTAATTTACCAAGGGTGTGTGTGTTCTAAGTAAATGGGAGCTATTTTTAACCGACTTCAAAAAGGAGGAGGTTCTCTATTCGACTGAATTTTTTTATTTTTTATTTTGTGCCTATGTTACCTCATATCTCCGCCAATTGTGAATCGATTATGAAAAAAAATTTGCATTGGGTTCCGTCTACCTTCCTATTGGTCCCATTTTTTTCATAGGTATTAGACCTTTTTTTGTTAGGTTTGTTTAGGCCTAACTTCTTTGTTTATGAACCGATTTTGATGATTATTTTTTTATTCGAAAGGGGGTATGTTAGGGATGGTAGTCATATTAATATGGTCAAGTTCTGATGATATGATCACTATTAATAACATCACTAAAAAAGAGAAAAATAAAAATAATTTTTAAGAAAAAAATAAAACCGACTTCAAAAAATTAAATGCAACAAATAAAATACACTAAAAGGTATAAAATAATTATTATCTTATTTAGTTAGAACTAAACGACGAAATATTAAAATGAAATTACTTTTTGAAGTCGGTACCAAACAAACTATACCTATAAGCGAGCATACCTTTCAAACGTACTAAGTAAGATCCGTCGAGTGCGATTCATAAAAGGTATATGTTTGGCACCGACTTCAAAAAGTAATTTCATGTTAATATTTCGTCGTTTAGTTGTAACTAAATAAGATAATAATTATTTTATACCTTTTAGTGTATTTTATTTGTTGCATTTAATTATTTGAAGTCGGTTTTATTTTTTCTTAAAAATTATTTTTTTATTTGTTGCATTTAATTTTTTGAAGTTCGGTTTTTATTTTTTCTTAAAAATTATTTTGACCTCTCTTATTAATTTTGCTCACCGAGAAGAGAATGAATTCACTCAAAAACTTTCAAGTGTAAAATCTGAAATTATTCTTCATCATAATTTGTTCTGTCTGTCTCTTTGTCAGTTTGGCATTTGAAAAGCAGCATAACTCAAAAACAGAAGGTCATAGAAGTAAGCGAGGGGTGAACCGCGACCTAATACCGTGTACACCTAGCTCCACTCTTACTTTCATTTCCAAGTAGAAGACAATAGATGAAGGGGCATTATCTAATGAATTCCAAAATAATTCCACATAATTCCAAAGACGGTTTACACCTAATTCCAATCGTGGTTTACACATCGGTTTCAATTAAATTTTGAATTGATTCGAAAGGATCTTGTAATTTTCAATAGTAATTCAAGAAACACAACATCTATAATTATACAACTACGAGCTGCTCCAGGCGTGCCTTTGGCACTCCCTCTACAGCTCGGCCACTCCGAACTGATTGGCCCTGGCGGGCGGCGTCTCGGAATGTGATTATTAGATCCGTAATATATATTTGTAATATTTTCCCCCTATTTCGCCCCCCACGCACTCATTTTTGGCTATTGATTTTTACAGGATACATTTTATATAGTCTTAAAAACTAACATTACAAAATTTGATCTATATCGGAGAAAGTATTAATTTTTTGCCCCCACTCACATTTTGGGAGGTTGAAATTATTTTTTAGATATTTGCAAATAAATAGCTCTCAGTTTTCTAAAGAGTAAATGTACAAAAAAGCTAAAAATTTCTATATTTTGCCCCCCCCCCCTCTTTCGATCCCATATAGTCAATTTTGATAGTTGATTTTTACAGAAATAGTTTCTTAAAGTAATAAAGAATAACTCAACAAAATTTGATCAAGATAGCAGAGAGTTTTAATATTTGCTCCCACTCACATTTTGGATAGTTGGTAGTCGAATTTCAAAAAATCCTGAAATTACTTTTTAAATATTTGTATTTAGAATTTTATTAAGTAAAAATCAAGTAGATATTTTATCGTTCTTAATTGAAAATGCATAATTAGTGTAAACACATTGCAAAGATATTTTGTCCCTTTTGACCCCTTTAGGGGTCGAATTTCAAAAAATCCTGAAATTACTTTTTAGATATTTTAATTTAGTATTTTTATAAGTAAAAAGCAAGTAGATATTTTATTGTCCTTAAGAGATATCGCATAATCAGTGAAAACACACTTTGCCCCCTTTGACCCCCTTAGAGGTCGAATTTCGAAAAATCCTTTCTTAGTGAGCCCCTATGTCATAGATGTAATATCCTCTCCAAATTTCATGTTACTATGTCTAGTGGTTCTGACTGTTTTGGTGATGAGTGTGTGAGTGAGTCAGTGAGTGTATCGGGCAAAGAATTTTATATATATATAGATTTCAAAACTAATGCATTTTGTCTGTTCATATAGGATGACTATTATATTCTTAGCTGTAACTTATGCTTAATACACTTTAATTACTGTCATTTGTAGTAGTCTGTACTTACATACTTATATTTTAATGTCGTATTGTATTACATTTTAATAAGGTTTTTATTTTTTCAAGTTGAATAACTCGAAAATGTATTATTATCTCGGTCTATAATTTTAGAGTGTAACTTTTTAAAAGCTATTAAATGTTTATGTAAAAAGTTTTTTTATATTTAAAATATATTTTACTATACTAGCGTAATATATCTACCTAATTGAGGAATATTGTGAGGAACTAAAAATTTTTATGAGGACGGTTAAAGAGAATTATCCATATGATTTCTCATATTTAAAGGGTTTTGTAGCCAGACTGATCATTTGAGAGATATTAATTAATATTTTAATTTCACCAGGGATATTTTATCCCTAAAAAAACCAAAAGTACTAGTCACGTCAGGATATATCGTTATCTATTCCCACGCTGAGAGAGTTACAGACTCAGCATTTATCTAGTATATAAAGACGGATGTCCAGTGGGAACATCAAGGCTTGTCTTAGGCTCGTTTTGATCACATTCGACTTGAGACCTCCAATCTCCAAGTATAACCTGTTGTATTTTAAATTCTACTTAATAAAACCAATTTATTCAAAATTCATATCGTTTTTTTTTGAAATCTACGATACTGAAGAATAAAATTGGCGGCAGTCGGTAGGACAAAACCCAAAAAACCCCGGATTTCGGTAGGCCAAAACCTAAAATTTCGAAAGCCACTTTGGGAATCGCCCGACGTCCGTGTCGCAGTGCCAACGGACGGTCAGCTCTTAAGCTGTTTACTAGCGAAAAACCTATCATCGCCTTGCCACGACAACCCGTTGACAACCGTCAGCCAACCGCCAACCAAATTGGAGCGATAGGAAGCCACCAGCCTTAACGAGGAGTGGACTTCGAGCTGCGGGACATCACACAAATACTGAGGAAGATACAACCGAAACTTCCCAAGGGCGCAGTCAGCATCGTCAGCGGAGAATACAACACAAAGGTTAGAAACGAACAGACATCCTTCCGGTCAACCGTACTGTTACACGGCCCATAATTTGAACTCTGAACGTAAAAATTAAATAATTAAGATTAAAGTTGAAATATTAAAGTAAATTGTTAAAATAAATAAGCAGGATAAATAAATAAATAAAGATTAATGCATGAGATAAATGAATAAATAATTGTAAAGGAGATTAATGTATGAGATAAATAAATAAATAAATGTTAAATAAAGAAATAAATAAAGGTTAATGCATGAAATAAGTGAATAATTGTTAAATAAATAAATAAAATAATAAAATAATTGTGAAAGTTAAACAAAGTAATAATACAAGTAAATGAATAAAGTTAATGCATGAGTTGAAATAAATAAAAATAAATAATATTATAAATAAGATAATACTAATATAAAATAATAGTAATTGCTTGAGGAAGACTTGACAGATTTAAATAATAAATAATTATAAAAAGAATAAACAATGGCTACATTATCCCATTCCGAACTTTTAAAATTGATTCCTAAATACAACGGTTCCCCTGAATTATTGGAGGAATTTATTGAAAATACAGAGGACAATTATAAGAAATTTTAGCGAAGTCCCCATTGATCAACAAAATTTAATTTTATTACATATCAAGAATCAAATAATAGGAGAAGCTAGACATAAAATATTAGGCCATCATGTCAGAAATTGGGATGAATTAGTAATCTTATTAAGAAACTTATTCAAATCGCCAAAGAATGAAAATACAATTAAAGTAGAATTATTTTCCCTAACGAATAAAAATCTAGGTATTGAGAAAAATTATGTAGAAATAAATAAATTAATGACCCAGTATAATTCCCGAATAAACGCTAGAAATATTGAAACAGATATTAAAACCGAATTAATTAAAGAATTTTCTAAAGATGCCACACAAATTTTTATAAAAACATTAAAGGAACCCACAGCAAGCCAGGTTTTAGCACAAAATCTAGGTTCAGTATACGAGGTTTATGAGTACATTCTCAATAGAACGAATGCACTAACAGTTGAGGGCAAACCAAAAATAAATAATAATAATTATAATAATACAAATTACAGAAATTTTCAACCTAGGAATTTTCAACCTAGACAGAATTTTCAACCCAGACCCCATTTCCAAAATTATCAAAATGGTTATCAAAACTCTAATAATTATAGAAATCATAATAATTACAGGCCCCCACGTCCACAATATTTTAATCAAACCCCAATGTCCACACAGACAATTCAGAATCAATCAGGTCAGGAAAGAAGAGAAAATCATTTTTTAGGAAGAGGCCCCCGAGAGAACGAACTCACATAACACCCCAAATTAATTATAATAATTTCGAATATAGGGACAGTATAAATGAAAAATCATCGTTACCATATTTAGAGTGGATGAATTTAAAAGTTTTAATAGATACAGGATCTACTGTAAACTTAATAAAACCAGAGATAGCTAATTTATATACAAAGTTTAAAGAGGATAATTTTATAAAATCTATTAATGGGTCCAGGAAAATAACAGAATACACATATGTAAAATTTTTAGGAAAGGAATATATAAAAACATTAATAATTGATTTTCATAAGGACTTCGATATTTTAATAGGGTTAGACGCAATCAAAAAATTAGAATTTGCGTGGAATTTTAAGGATGACGAAATTACATACGAGAATAAGAAATATAAAGTCAAATATCATATTAACGAGTTAGATAAGAAATTTTCCCACAAAAGTGATGATACGAGCAGTGATTCACTTAGTAGCCTAGACAAAGAGGAAATAGTAGACGATATTGTAACAGAGCCCACAGATGTTAAAAAGAAATATGAACCCTTAGATAGAGGCGAGGATAGCGAAAATAAAGATAACAAACCATGGGAAAAATTAAAGAGTAAGATTAATATTGAAAATAAGGTCAATAAACCTGAGATAAATAATAGAATAATTAATAAAAAAATACGTAGGTAAGGAAAAGAATGTTAGCCAGTTAACGAAAACAAGAAATCAGATGTTAAGGGATGAAAAACTAATTCATCAACCCACACACCAACGAGTAAAAATTAAAAATAGGAAAGACATTAAAAATACCCCAAAGATAGGTAATTTATGTCAGTATTCACATAGGGTAAAAGATGGAAAAAATTCAGAGGGTAAAGTGTCATTGAACGATCAATCAATAAATAATTTAAAGTCGGATTTAAAATATGAAGTACACATAAACGAAATGGAAATCGATGAAATCATAAATAATGAGTTAGAATCTATTTTAGCAACAGCGGGTGGTAGTCAAATTAATGAAGATTTAGAAACAGCACATTCCGCAGAAGAATCCCCTGTAGCAGGAATAAAAATTCTCGAAAATGTAGCAATTAATATTTTCAAAAATCAAATTATATTAGATTCACATGATAATGATACAAAGGTAGAAAAATTAAAATTATTTAATAATAAAAACAGATTGATGATTACAATAAATAAACATGAAATAGATTTCGAACTGACAAAAATATTACTAGAATATATACATAGCAGTATAAAATTCTATATTTATTTTAAAGATGAAACATTATTTATTCCCTTGAATAATCTAATTCAACAAACATTTAATAGTTTAAATATTTACAAATGTAGTAAAATTTTAGAAGATATCGAGGACCAGGAACTTAGATTAAAAATATTGAAAGATATACATGAAGGAATAACTAATCATAGAGGTATAAGCGAAAATTATTTAGAAATAAAAAGAAAATATTATTGGCCCGCAATAAAGAAAGATATTCAGAAATATATAAATAATTGTGAAATTTGTTTAAAGGCAAAATACGAGAGAAACCCAATTAAAAATATTAATAAAACTGAAACCCCGAGTAAACCATTTCAAATAGTGAATATAGATGTATTTGAGATATATAAAACTAAGTTCATAACAATGGTAGACCAATTTTCGAAATTTGTAGAAGTAATACATATCAAGAATTTAACAGCAGTTGAGATTGTTAGGAAAATAGAAAAAATATTTAGTAGACTTCCGTTACCCCAAAAAGTAATTACCGATGCCGGGAATGAATTCAATAATGAATTACTTAAAAGCTTTTGTAGAACAAATAATATAGAAATCCACTATACATGCATCGAAAACCCAAAATCGAATTCCCCGATAGAGAGGGTACACTCTACTATTTTAGAACATTTACAAATAATTAACCAGAATATAGAATTTAAAAATTATAATATAAAAAGAAAAATGAATTTAATAGTGAAAGCGTATAATAATACTATTCATTCAACAATAGGAAAAAGTCCGTTTGAAGTTTTATATGGGAGAGATAATTTACAAATAAATAACGAAATAATAGATTCGGAAGTAATAAATCAGTATAGTCAGGAAAAAGACTTAATGTTTAAATTAATCAAAGCAAATATTGAAAATAAGAAAAAGCGGTCAGGAGAGGAAAACCCCACTAAATTACCTAATACATTATTTTTGAAAAAGAAAAAGAGAAAGCCTAAGGGAACACCAAATTTTTCAGAAATTAGACTTAAAGAATATGATCAAATTTTAGGAAAAGTAATAGATAGAAGCAATAATAAATATCGTATTGATAGATTAAAAAGACCACGTCTATTTCAGAGAGAGAGAACAAATAATATTACTGACCCAGTTGATAACACGATGAGGTAATGAAATCTAAGATTTAAGTCAAGGATAATCAAAGCGAGAGATGCAAAGCGTAGGAATATATTTAATAATAGCTACTATAGATTAATCAAGTATGAATAATTTAATTAGTTAGCAATATAGCAATTTAAATAAATAACTAGCACAAATAATTATCTAGGAGTAAACAATTTAAGGAAATAGATTGATAAACAGTTATATTTTATAGGTATAAATGAAAAGATTTTTGGGATACCAAGGATGAATTTAATAGAGATTTGAAAAAACCTAATTGATAATTATAAAATAAAAATAAAATAGTAATCAAATTCGAGAATTTTGGGAAGCCACACAGTTCGTGAAACCCATTTGTGAAATTGAGAATGAACTCGTAGACGTAATTTTAAAAATACCCGAAATGTAAACAATGTAAACATGAACGCATCAGTGATTCAATTTACTCCTTTACCAATATTTCATAATAAATTAATAATAAATAACGAATTAAGTACCGCCAGAAATTGTTTATTCTCGAAATAAAAAGATTTACTATTGTAAAATAAAATAATTATTCTTATAAAAATATAAAAAGAAATTTTGTCAGAATAACTAATACCAAGTGAAATAATATAAAAATATAAAAATATCCATGTTATGTGAATAAATATGATTAATGAAATTTATTAAAATATCCATATTGTGTATTGAATAAAATAAAATAATTATTTGTTAAGATATCAATATCAAATAAAATATTATAATTACCTATAAATGTTTGTCAAAATATTTTATATATATATATATGGTAAAGTGAAAAATAAAGTGAAAAGTGAAATATTAGTGATTAATTTTAATGATTTGAAAATAAAGCAAATAGACGAAGTAGATTTGAATTTATGGCATAGCCATCAAAATCAATATATAATAATAATAATCATAACTGTAATAATATTGTTAATTATATTGTACGTATTAAATAAATATAAAATAAAAATTGTTGATATAATTAAATGTAATAAATTAAGAAATAATATGGATATTAATGATTGAAATTTAAATGATTGTAATGAATGATAATTCAAATGATTGTAATATAATTGATATAAATGTAATGATTCAAATGTAAACTCGATATTTTAAAATTGTGAAGAAATTTCATAAAATAATGAAATTTCTCCCCGGAGGAAGGAGGAGTCACGTCAGGATATTGTCGTTATCTATTCCCACGCTGAGAGAGTTACAGACTCAGCATTTATCTAGTATATAAAGACGGATGTCCAGTGGGAACATCAAGGCTTGTCTTAGGCTCGTTTTGATCACATTCGACTTGAGACCTCCAATCTCCAAGTATAACCTGTTGTATTTTAAATTCTACTTAATAAAACCAATTTATTCAAAATTCATATCGTTTTTTTTGAAATCTACGATACTGAAGAATAAAATTTACTTTTTTCATTTAGCCTTACATTACTGGTTCCCAAAGAGTGTGCCCGAGTGACATTCCTAGGTTTCAATCGGAATTTTTTGAAGCTAGAATCTTATCAGTTGCTTGCTTTGGAAATACAAATATTTTGTCGAGAAAACTAATTTTCTACTAGTTTCGATTTTTATGGTTCCGTAGAAAAGTAAACTTCTAAATCTAACTTTCTGTATGGTCGTCACTCTGAACATTGTAGCTCGTAAGCTATAAAAAAATAGTAACTTGAAATTTATGAGTATTTTTATTAATTATACGTAGAGACCGGATTCCTATGCATTTGCATATTTTGTTTGCCGCCACATACGACACAGGGGATCAATTATCTATCCGAATCATGCTTCTAGGATACTGTGGGTTAAATTTTATACTGCACATTTTTGCATAGTTGAGTAATATTGAATAAAATTGCATATTTGAAGAATATTGCATAAAATTGCATATTCGAAGGATTTTTTGGGCAAATTACAGATTTTTAAAATTAAATTTTCGGAGAAAGAATGAAAAAAAATGAAGAAATAAGACAGGGGGGGACATTTTATAAAGGCCTTCGGTAACTATAGCCGATTTTGGCAATTGATTGTTCGTGTGTGTGTAAATTAGTGTAAGGATCAGAGCCATTCAAATATGTGCATTATTTTATTAGTTTATTTGTTGTATGTCAATATGGAAAGCTTGTTAATATAAAAAAATAAAATAAAAGGAGTATAATACAATCGTGTCTGTTAAATAAAACTACCCCCTCGTATTTTTTCGATCACATTTTTGGACCACTAAAAAGGTCATATAAAGTTTTTTGTAAAATTATATTTTAAAGTACTTTACTCTAAAATAAGATAGTACATTGGATAAAGTTTAGCAACGATCCGTTGCAGTTTTTTTTTAAATTTAATTCACTGCAAAATACTGCGTGAAAGCTCTCATTTTTACATGATTTTTAAACCTAATTGGATTTTCAAACACTGAACATACATTTATAGAAACAATTTGACAAATACTCTATTCTCCCCTTATCAACAACAAATAAGAACGAATTTGTAATCTTGAGTATTTTGGGATATAAAAAAGATACGAAATCCCTTGGTATGCGAATCCAAATTACATTTAAACTCTTTTTTAAAAAATGATGAAATGGTAATGGACAAATAACTGAGGTCATATAAAAACTATTTGTTCTTTGTATTCCGAAATTTCCATCTCATTTGGTTTTGCCTAAGTACTTTGATTTCCGACGAAAAGTTCTGATTCCTATTTATACATCATTCATATTTCTTCTTTCAACTGGTTGATTTTATTCAAAAATATTCCATTCCGATTTAAAAATATAATCTTTCATAAGTTTGCCTTTAGAATGTTTACTTATGAGACCGGCCGTGGGATAAAATATCGTCTTGGATTTGATCGTCTCAATTAGAAATGACATCGCCTACTATTTTCAAATACGAGAAGGGAAATTTTATTTTATAGAGCGAAAAAATAGCAAACAAATAATTCGATTGATGGGGTAATAAACTTTACAGATCTTTATAGTCTAGTCATCTTTACAGTCCATTATTCTTTTAATTTTTATCGTCACTTTTGATTCCGTTATAGATTTTAATTAAACGGCAGTGTCTGGATTAGATTTTGTTCCTAATGACGAAAAAGAAATAATCCAATTACCATTGACATTCGGTGTAGCAGACAGACAGACAGACATACATCAGTTGCGCGAACATCGACTGAATGCCAATACGGCCAAGATGGTTGAAAAGATTTAGTTTAGCAGAGCTGATGATTCATACGAAGAAATCAATGAGGTTGTCTTCAGCTTGATGCCAATATTCTAAACATATATATGTTGCAGTAAAAACCCGTTTTTAGTAAGAATGGGTTCTTTCTAGTTAAAACGCAGTTTCACTGAATACCTTTATGGCAACTAGAATTTACTAATGTTGGTTGAGTTTGGTCCAAAGGTCTAGAATCTTCATTTTTGACATTCCGCCACATTTTGGGTGTTTATTTTTAAAAAATTTGAAACGAAAATGTCAAAAATTAGAAGCAAAGTTGTAGAGGATGTAATTTTTGACATTTTCGTTTAGAAATTTTGAAAATAAACACCCAAAATGAAGCGGAAGGTCAAAAATGAAGATTCTATACCTTTGAACCAAATTCAACCAACATCAGTAAACTCTAGTTGCCACAAAAGTTTTCAGTGAAACGCGTTTTAACTAGTAAGAACCCATTCTTACTAAAAAATGGGTTTTTACTGCAAGCATATCTCTAGTAGCTATTAATGTTTCAAACTATATAGTAACTATATAGTTCCTACATAGATTCTCGAAATCCATATAGGCACTATATAGTTGCTATATAGTTTGAAACATTGTGATTTCGAGAATCTATATAGGAACCATATAGTTACTATATAGTTTGAAACATTGTGATACTAGGGATATAATGAATATGCAGGCATTAATTTACTCAGTGGTCATCTTAGTATTACAATAAATGGATTTCACCTCATTTGATTGGGTATTTGAACCCATAACAGATAAAATATTTCTAATTTAAAAGACTGATAATGAAGGTAAAAATTTCAAACTGGTGTAGGCTCAAAGTGAAATTTAAAAAACAGAATACTAGTTAGGTTTCACAAATTAATATATTTGTGAAACCTACCTAGTAATCTATTAACAATTTTATCTTTTTATATTTATTTTCTACAAACAAAGCAGAAAAGCCCAATGATTTCCCCTTACAGGTCCAAGTAGGTTGCCTAACATCTAGGCGGTTTCTTTGGCAGCGTTGAGCTAGCTAGCTACAATTCTCAAAGTTCGACACCAAAAATAATGAGAAGTAATTCACCAGTAAAAAAATTAATATCCCTCTGAAAACATAAAGCCGTTGTTTAATAAACACCACAAGACTTTCGCTTACAAACCTTCCTTTCTTTGATTTGAAATGTGCTCCATAGAAAGCTTCCAATTACAGAATGCTCTTATATTTACAATTTTTTGATTTATATACATATGTGAATGCTTATTTTCATCAAGTAGAGGACAACCTCTTTGTTTCTCTTTATGATTCAAAAACTCTGCTACACTCGGCAAGACACAATCTTTTCAATTGACTATATTATTATCTTAGTAGAAAACTCTGCTTCGTGGGTTTTTTACTTCTTTGTCTATACAAAAAAAGCTAAAATTTTGATAGTCAACTAATTAATCATTTTCAAAGGGTTTGATTTTTTATCAGTATCAAAGTGACTTTTATGTTTTAATCAGCACAATACTTGAAAACTGAAATAAAAAAAGACTTTTAATTAAAAGAAAAATTCCAATTAATTTCTCAGTTCAAAGAGAAATCTTCACCCCTGTCTATATTTTTCAATTAAAATAAGGAACCCCAATAATTCTTGAATCACAGCCAGATACTTTTATCAAATAAAAATGATTGATATGATGTCTATGTTGATGTTTCTCTCTGCAATCGTTGACCCTCAGCTTCCGGATTCAATGACCCTGATTTTATCTATCCCATCGGAGTCATATATTTGTTTCCTCTGTCTTACAACACCAGTTAGTTGCTTTTATTGCTAGCTTCGGACCTTCATTAAATCCGGACCTCTTTATAAATGTTCCAGAATCACTGAATCGCTCAAACTCAAACAAACCACGATATAGACTTAGTATATATATATTTTCCCAACATTTATCGATTTCATTTTGGTATCATTGTTTTCTCATTTTGAACATCAAAGACCAAAGAAGAAGGAATAATAACTGGGGAAGTCAAATATAAAATAAATATTATCATATTGTTTAAGCTAAAATAAAATTTAATTAGTAATATAAATTAATATACCCTTAATAAGACTGCAAGATGTTGCTGAAGACAATTGAAAGTAAAATTTAAATGGTATGAGAGAAATATCGGAGGACTTTGAAATGTTGTGGTATAGGAGAATGTTGTAAATTAAATTGATAGATAAAGGTAACAATAAAGAAGTTCAATATTATAGAAAATAAAACATTATGGAAAACATTTGAGAAGAGAGTGTTCAGATAGGGGTCAGTTTGCCCAAGTGGTTAAAGAGCATGCCTTCTAATCAAGCTAGAGCGGATTTAAGCCCGGCTCCCTGCAAATACCGGCTATAATCCGATCCCTACAGAGGAACGCAATTGGAAACCACCCCTGTGAAAAATGTACCCAGGAAAATTACAGTGGAGAGGATACTCTCCACAGTAATCGCCGACGCCAACGCTCGGAATCGACTATGGCACAGTGTTCAGATGATAAACTACACGATACATGTTTACATACTGTGAATTACTAAAGGATTTTTTAGATGGTAAGAGGGGAACATCTAGATTAAATTATTATGATGACATGACTGGAATTGAGACCTCTGTAAATATTCCAAAAGTATACATTGCTTAAGATTTAGACGGTCCTTCAGAGAAAACAAACTTCCCTTCGTGCTGCTTGACTAATTGAGTGATTGGGGTGCTGGTGAGCTGTAATTGATGTAAAATACAGATTAGATTAAGCTACTAGAACTAAAAGCGCGATAGAAGTTTCAGATTGAATAATTTTAACATACAATCCTGTTCAGTGGCACAATCAGGATTTTGTCCTTGGAGGGGCTAATACACATACACACACACACATATACCGTATATATTAGGATGGGTCAAAAAAATTCATTATTTTTTTTTACAAGTGACACAGAAAAATGTGTTGCTAGACACCTTAAAAAAATTCTTTCTAAATTTGAGCTCTTAATTTTAATAGGAAGGTCCTCCGCATCGCAGTTTTTTATTTTTTTCTCAGTCCAATAGAAAAAAATTCATACCTCATCATTAATTGATTGTACAGAAAAATGTTCTTGAAGAATTTCGTAGGAAATTTAATGCTCTACAAAAAAAGGTATCTTATATTTTTTCCGTAAACCTGACCATTTGAAAGATATTGAAGATTTAAGTTTGATTATTTTAAGACAAATTTTATTTTTGTTTATGAATTTTATAACTCGACAATAAATTGCTATTATAAAATTCGGAATACAAATTTTTATAGGAAATTAACTGCTCTATAAAAAGGGTGTCTTATGTTTTGGCAATTAAATTAAGCGTTCAAAAGATATTCATCATCAAACTTTCATGTGTAAAGATTTTAAGAGTTTTTGATTAGATATTCGAAAAATTTCAATGGAATTTATGAATTTCATACAAATTTCATTTTTTGTCATTAATATAAGTATTTTCATAAAAATTTTTGAAATTTTTTTTCAATTATTCTAAACATTTTATTTTTAATCATTTGAAATCACGATCATGTTGTTTTTTTTCGATAACCATATATGGATCATCAATTGCTTTTTACTTTGTTTTCTATTCGAGATGAAAAAAGATTTTTATAATGTTTTTTTGGCATTGTCAAAGGAGACAGAAAGTAACTGTTTTTGAACTACTTTCATTGACTTTTGTTACCCTGAAGAAGGAGAGAATAAATCTCCGAAACGTCGGTTTAACAAATAAATGTAAAATAATAAAACCTCTATAGTCTTATTTTTTACAACCACCGTGTACTGCTTTCATCAACATCCAATTGCATATATCTTAAACATTTCCGTAAAATGACAAAAATAATGTTTTAACAATCTCAAAGTTAAATAATTTAATTGAATATTTAAAATTCTTGTCTTACCCCTGATAACACGTTCTATCCAGAAGATGTCTTATTCAGATCTTGTTGCCTTTAATGTAATTGTTTCCCCAAATGGGTTTTCTTAGGATTTTTTTTGAAACTTAGACAGATTATTATTTAAATACTTCTGCATCGATTGGTGGCAAAACGAAATTTATTAACAATATAGTTCCGGAGATATTAAATTCCAAAGATAGAGTTTTTCAGACTCTTATACATTGCACTATACTGGATATCGGAAAGTTTCCTTACCTATATAGTTATAATTAAGGAAAATTAAGGAAAATTTTAATTCATAGTTACAACACAGTTTCTGAGATAATAATGAAAAATGTTTAATGAAAAATTTACCCTAAAAACAAGCTGGCAACAACGCATTTATTTAACCTAAAAAGTGAGTTAACTTTAGTAATTTTTTTGACGTTTTTTCGTTTCAGCCATTGTCGCAACAGCTATCAATCGCTTATTAAGAACTTTTTGTTTTATAAATATTCCTTTATAATATGTACTTTATCTGACATTTCTATGATAAAATATATACAAGCTCGGACAGAGTTGCCAGATTTCTCAAACGGGCATGGGATTGGCTAGTAGGGCTACATAAACAGCAAAAAGTTTCGGGATTATGAATTATGAATCCTTATTGTCTGTTCTATATAATCTAGCATTAACTTTTTGCTAATATTGTCGCGAAACAACTGGGAGATGTTTTTAAGATATCTTGGTCTTTATTAGACATCTTCTAGAGCGAGTGTGCTATCAGGGACAATATTAAACGTTTTACTTTTACTTTCATTTCTTTCCTTGTTCTGGGTGGGGGCTTAAGCCCCGCTTAGCCCTCCTCTCCTCCCCTCCGTGGTTTCACCACTGATCCTGCTGGCGACTAAATCAAAATGAAATAGTCTAGTATGTATTTAACGTATATTCATATTCAACAGGTTTTTATCGATTGTATTGTGGAAACAGAAATTAGATTAGGTATCAATCAAGTAATTGAAAATATTTTCGGCTGAAAAATTAAAAAAACAAGTTGTTTTTTATTCGATCTGTAAACACGAAATTGTAAGCCCTTGAACAAAGATCATTAACTCGCTTTCAAAATATGGTTCCGATAAGTAAACAAATCATAAATCCTTTTTGGGAATTCGTTCCCAAGTAAAAGCTCAAGGTCCTATGGACGCTGATTAGTCTTGCTTTCGTCAAAACGACCTTCTTATTTAATTAAAAAATTATTCTTATTAGAACTAATTAGTAAAAAATCAACTCATTTTAAATTTTTTTTGGGACGGATAAAATCTTAGCTCACTTCATATTGCATAGGGGATTCGTCAAGTGGATTCAGTGAGGCAAAATAGGCCAAACTTAAATGAAACGAATATAAAAATAAATTGGAGGATATAGTACTAGGTACGCTCTCTCTAAGCTTTTGTGCTTGAAATTATTTTTAAAAGCGAACAGTTTGAGCTGGAAATCTAAAGCTAAGCAACAAAGTGCAGCTTATTAATACAAATTTTGTGCCAGAACACTATTAGATTTTTCATTCAAAAGTTCTGAATCTTGAAAGGCCAAATCTACCTCTGTCATGTTCCATAACTTACAAACTTTATGTGTTTGAATGCTTTCAGCTCGCTAAGCTTCCAATTATTGAATATATTTAACCAAATTTCGTATCAATATAATCAGTGCGCCCCCAGAAGTCTAAAACTGTAAAAACTATCCTCCTAAAATTGGGGAGTGGGTGTAGGGTCAAAAAAATGAAAATCTCTGCCATTGTACTAAAATCAACAAAAAATGTGTATACAATGGGTCCACAGAAGTCTAAAAATTCAAAAACTAAGCGCCCAAATTGGGGGAGGGGGGGGGGTGAAATTCTAGGTTCTTGTGCCAAACTCAACTAAATTTTGTATACGGTGGCCCCCAGTCGTCTAAAAATGCAAAAACTAATCCCCCTACATGGTTATTAATAATTTTATTAAATACTAGTTGCAAGGCCCGCCTTCGGCGGCCCTCTTGCTGTCCAGGGGCTCACACTCTGGACCCCCCCCCCCACCCCCCCCTGAAACCCACCCCCACCACCACCCCAATGTACAGACCTTAGACCATGAAATATCTAGACACGCCCTCTGCTACTCTCCACACAGAGTGAAGTGAGGCCAACATCGCCTAGGCGCCTAGCTACAGATGACGTCACGTTCTCGCATAAATATTTTGGTATATTAATTTAATATTAATTTGCGATTATTGGAATCCAAAATAAATAATCTAAACTACGATAAATTTATCTCAATGTATAATAATTCCTATAATGGCCATGCTATTTCTGGGTGTTCCTACCTACAGATGACGTCACTTTCTCTAGTTGATGTTGGCCTCACCAAATCGAAACCAGGGCGTGTTTATATATTTCATGGTCTAAGGTACAGACAAAACCTTAATTTTAAATATATAGATAATTTCATTTAAATTGGTAACCAAGACGACTGTTTTTTTGGGGGGACGGACATAGATTCATAGATACATACAGAGGCAGTCGCAAATGCGCTTTAGTAGTATAGGATAGTACCCCAAGACCCCCACATCCCTGAATCCCCACTTTCAAACCCCCGCCACTGGACCCCAACCACCACTCCTGGGGAACGGACAAACATAGGTATATATACAGGCACAAATGCCTTTTAGTAGCCCCCTGGATATAGGCACAGACACAGAAAGAAATACCCTTTAGTACCTGCCAACCCCACACCTGGATCCCCCTGGACCCCACCTCCCACCCCTTGGGGGACGGACATAGGTACATAGGTACAGAGGCAGGCACAAATGCGCTTTAATAGTATAGGATTAATTATAAGAGAGCCCCCCCCCCAGGGTGAATGGTAAAGTCAAGTGGATGGCCACATCAGAACGTGTCAATTAATTTTTTTACCTATGTATAATAAATAAAAATTATTTAAAACAAACATAAATATTTCCATCAATTACTTTTTCACCCTTTTCTATGTGATCAATGCGTTTTTTAATTGAAAACTGCCCTAAAAAGATAGGGTCGAACCTGACCGGACCGTAGTAAATGTGTGATCTGAACCTACTGTAGGAGAAGATGGTATTAATATGAAACAAAAACGTAATTTAAAACATGTCTATATAGTCCAGTCAACGAATGGGTTATAGAAAACATTGAAGAGGGTATAATTTTTACTTTATCCAATGCAAAGCATGGGTAAAGTATTGTAATCGCTCTCGGGGCAAGCGTGGCTTCAAAGGTTCCTCAGGTAAAGACTACGGAACCCATGAACTCAATTAAAGTCACAAATTGTAGTATTCAATTAGGTTGAACTTTAGCACGTGACGGTTTTGCCAAAAATTACAAGGGGTCTCGTCGAGAGGCCAAAAAGTGCGATTTTTTCATTTAGTGCGTGCGGATGGATGGATGGATGTATGGATGGATGGATGGATGTTATCGTTTTTTTGGCCCACGATTTTTTCCACACCGTTGCACCGATTGAAATGAAATTAAAAACCTAGCATTCTTTTAACAAAATGAAGCGCTGATTAGTTTTTGGTACATATCGGTCAACAAACATTAGTACTTTATTTCAGTACTTTTTTAGTTTTTTCTAAATATCTTGAAAATGACTTAACCAATTTTGATGAAATTTAATATCCTAATTAAGTACCTTGGGGACCACAAAAAAGGTTAAATAAAGTTTTTAGTAAAATTATATTTTAAAGTACTTTACTCTAGAACATATTAATATTTCAAATGAATTTGGATAAAGTTTAGCAACGATCCGTTGCAGTTTATTTTCTTATGGAATGTGTTTGGGCTAGTTAGGAGGTAAAAATACTAAAAGGCCCCAGTCCTAGCTATCGGGCTTAGCGGTGGGAGGGGGGTGGAAATGTCCCGTTTTTTGTTTTTCGCTTTTATCCCAAAACGGGGGATCATAGGGAAAAAATTACTCTCATTAAAATGGAAGTTTATAAAATTTGATAAAGATTGCTTCCGTTTAATTTTTGATCTATTCCTTATGGTTTTTGAGATATTCGTCCTCGAATATCGTTGATATATGAAAAAAAAGTTGGTAACGCACAGACTAACAGACATTTTGACAAAACAATTATTATCGCGAAAAATATAATTTTTTCGATATTAACTTATTAGGGCTTTTTTGTAGAGGGAAATGCCATGGTTTTGCTCATTTTTTTAATCAAAATAGTTTCAACCGTTTTTTAGATATTTCGAAAAAAAGAAGAAGAAACACTTTTTTCATGCTTGATTACATTACTTGATCATACCCTGTATGGTAAAGTAAAAGATTTCAACTACTATGTCTAATTTGTTCTTAATTAATCTACCATAATTGAGAGAAAATTATTTTGTACTTTGTTAAGCTCCATTGCTTACCCGTTACTATATTTAAATGGAAAAACGATAAAAGACACAATAATTGTCTACGTTAATTGTGGCTAATGTCTTTTTTATGGATTACAACGAATTTAGAATTCCATTTGAGTTTTTTTTTCTTTTCCCGGAGGTTTTTGCTGAGGTTAAGTTGTTTGAGTTAGGGGTTAAATGTTTATTGTTCCGTGATGCAGTTTTTCTAATGCAACAAGTTTTTCTTTGGAAATTTTTTCCTCCCTCGATTTTCATATTATTTATTCAGCTTATGAATATAGTCTCATTGCAAGAAATCAAGAATACAAATTATCATAAAAAAATTATTAATAAAAAAATATCCTTTTTTTAACCGACTTCAAAAAAGGAGGAGGTTCTCAATTCGACTGAATTTTTTTTGTCTCTATGTTACCTGATATCTTCGCCAATTGTGAATCGATTTTGATGATTTTTTTTGCATTGGGTTCAGTCGAGTTTCCGATTGGTAAAAATATAATTGGTATTGGACCTTTTTTGTTATGTTTGTTCAGCCAAAACTTCTTTGTTTATGAACTGATTTTAATGATTCTTTCTGCCAACCATTGGATCAGTATAGCTCCAAGATAGTCAAGATACCTAACTATTTATTTATTTTATGTATGTTCAGCTATAACCTTTTGCTACGTGGACCGATTTCGATGATTATTTTTTTATTGGAAAGGTGGTACCTTAGGAGTGATCGCATATTAATTTGGTCATGTTCTGATGATATGATCAACGACGAAATTACGTAAATCTCCAATTCTTATGAGGAAATAATCGAAATTATAATAAATAAAATCTTTTATAAAAAAATCTTAAAACATTCATTTAAAACCACCAAACGTATCGAGAGAATTTCTATATTTGTGAATTGAATTTTATTATCATTTTCTGATTCATTCGCCCGACGCTTTCTCTTACGAGATACATGCAAGGTATTATATTAAGTCACTATTAATAACATCACTAGAGTCGGGTCGCTGACTCGGAGATCGCTGGTTTGAGATCGAGTCTCGGCAGATAGATATTTGCAGTCACCTCCTCTTGGAAAGTAATGGCAACCTACCAAGAGTGTAATTGCCTAGTCACCTCTCCAAATTAGCCGTTCGGAACCGGCGTTAAAAAGTAGGTCCCGTATATCTGTGTAAAACAACAAAACACACTCAGCACAAGTATATGTGGAGAGGAGCCGACACCCGTTTCGGGTATGGCACTCGAAGAAGAATAACATCACTAAAAAGAGAAAAATAAAAATAATTTTTATAAAAAAAAATAAAACCGACTTCAAAAAAATTAAATGCAACAAATAAAATAATAAGAACTCAAAAATCAAATAAAATACACTAAAAGGTATAAAATAATTATCTAATTTAGTTACAACTAAACGACGAAATTTTTACATGAAATCACTTTTTAAAGTCGGTGCTAAATAAACTATATAAGCGAGCGTACCCGCCAAACGTATCAAGTAAGATCCGCCAAGTCGAATTCATAAAATATATATGTTTGGCACTGAATTCAAAAAGTGATTTCATGTTAATATTTCGTCGTTTAGTTGTAACTAAATTAGATAATTATTTTATACATTTTAGTGTATTTTATTTGATTTTTGAGTTCGTATTATTTTATTTGTTGAATTAAAATCTTTTGAAGTCGGTTTTTTTATAAAAATATTTTTTGAATAATGAATATTGATCAAAGAAAGATGAAAATATCATTAAATGCTTTATAAGTACTTTATTAGAGCATGAAACCATTTCTCTCGAAGTTCCCGATCGGTTGGAAACCTATTTCTTTTTTAATAATACATTTCAATATTTAAATTTATCTAAAAAGTGTCTCTAAATTAATTATATATAATAATTTTAAAATTAATTTATCTACTAAAATTTCAAATGACCCGCGCAGTAATAAATTAAGAATTAATCTTTAAATCATATCTCATTAAAACTTATATTATAAATTAAATATATAATAAATTTATATTTTTCTTAAATTCAAAAAAAAATAATTAATTTTCGCGGTATGAATTATTTCCAAAAAATTAAATATAAATTAATATATAATATATTTTAAAATTAATAAATTTGTGTACTAAAATTTAAAATGGGACACGCCGTAAATCTAATATTCTAAGCTATATAGAGGAATATATTAATATATAGAGATATTTTAGATATATAATATAGATAATAGAGATGTTTTATTTGTAAAATTTGACAATATAACAACTGTCATTGAATATTAGTTGCTTTTTCTCCCACATATTCACCTTACTGCGCCATGGGTACTGTCTGACAACAATGGCTTTTATATATATATATATATATATATATATATATATATATATAGATTATAATTTTATAATTTATGATTCCAGCAGAAGGCACACTCTTTTATTGTCTCCTTCAATTTATAAAAATTCTGCTACTCTCGGCAAAAAACATTCAATTTACTATTTTTGTTTTAAGTTCTTTTGTTTGAAAATAAGAAGAAAGCAAAAATGTTATTTCAGTAGAGACCTTGGTTCAAAAAAGATGCAACCTAGTGATTAAACGATTTTTCTGAGACCCAAAAATCCCTAGATCCGAGAAAGAGAGTTTACGAGGTTTTTGAATTTTTTATATGTTTAATTATATTTAACCACTCTTCTGATTTAAATTGTTTTTACTAAGATATACTATAGAAAATAATTAAAAAACTGGATTCACAAATATAGAATATTTTACAAGTCCAGCATTATATTGAAATATGTATAAGTAATTAAAATGTTTTAAACAGAAATGATTCATTTATTAAAACGAAATCATATAAATTGAATTTTCAATAAAATAGAAAAAGTTACAAAATTTTAATTGAATCTCAAATTGAATTGAATCCAATTATTGGGAATTGAGAGGAAAGAAAAACTTTTATCTACAACCTGAATAATCGTTTCGGAGGTATTTTTATTCCAAACATGTTGAATCGTTTTTCTGTTTATTTAATTTCTATTCATTGAAGTAGTCCTCATAGTAAATTAATACCCGAAAAAACAACAGTATCAATATCCACATTATAATTTATGCATGGGATTATCACACGTGGAGTTGAATTTTTTTATGTAGAGTTTGCATTTTTAAAGCAAAGTTGTAGAGAGAAACAAATTGTAGTAGTCGTCTTCAGAAAGAGACGAATTTCCATTATAAAATGAATTTTTGACATTTTATTGCTTACACAACAGCTTAATAAATATATAATAACGAGCTTTTCGTGCGTGCCTTCGGCACGCCCTCGAAGCTCGGCCCTCCGGGCTGGTGCCCTGGCGGGCAGCGTCTCATTCAAAAAATTTTATTCCTCTTAAAAAACCATACTCCACATGTATACCCGTAAACTACCGAAAATACATCGTCTCTTAAAAGTTTCGCCTCTTTAAATTTTGAACGGCGAGGGGGGGGGAGGAATAATTATCAATATATTTAATGTTTCTTAATTTAAAGTGAATTGGAGTCTTTCATTTCAAAATTCGAGTTCAAATTACAATTATATTTCAAATTTGCCTGGTTAATGAAAATCGATTGGAGCCATCAGTTTAAAATCCGAGCTGGCAATTATATTTCAAATTTGCCTCATTAATTAATATATATTTAATGTTTCTTAATTTAAAATCTATTGGTGTTTTTTTCATTTTCATTCGAATTCAAATGAATACAATATTATCTCGACACAAAGTCTAAATCAAAAATATATAGTTTTAGTAACAGAAATCAAGATATAAATATTAATCTTGCATTGGTGTAATGGCTAGAGCTGATGCCCTTAGTTCAAGAGTTCATCGGTTCGATTCTAGGCAAGAGGGTAATTTTTTTAAAGAAAATTCTCTCAGTTTACAAATTAATCTAGGCTCTTATATATAGTATAAAAACGTAAAATTATTTTTTACGACTTAAATAATTAATAATATATTTTACCACAATATTTCTATCCTTTTTGTTATTACATTTTCCAGACTTTAAAGACTTGTGTTTACTGAAATTTTTTTCATCGGAATTGTTACAAATGACAAGATTTAGCTTACCAAATTAGCAAAGTTGATGATTCATAAGGAGAAATCAATGACGTTGTCTTCTGCTTGATGCAAATAAATATACCTATACAGATTTACCTACTTATAGGTATTTATTGAAAACATTTTATTGATTGTGATTATATAATAAATAAATGAAATTAATAAAAAAAAATAAACTGCAACGGATCGTTACTAAACTTTATCCAAATTCATTTGTATTCCTTAATTATTAATCAGATATCACTGGCTATTTACAGGCCATGTTGACTTAAATTCAAATATGGCGATTAATTCTCATCCAAGGGGGAGGGTAAAATGTACATTTTATAAATTTTTCAATGAACAAGGGAGAACATCTCTTGAAAGGTTTGAACTTTTAAATCTTAAAGAATTATATTCGTTTAAATGCAATAAACGCGATGGAGAATTTATTTTAAAATGTTATAAATAACTGATAAGTAAACATTGACTTGTGAAGTTTATTCATTGATTTTAGGCTAAAAATAAAATAAAATGAGAAGTCTTCTGTTTTGTAAATAAAATAATTTTTAATTATTTCTAGAAAGAAATAATTAAAAATTATTTTATTTACAAAACAGAAGACTCTCTCATTTTATTTTATTTTTAACCTAAAATAAAAACAATTCTGTTACCATCGACAGTGAAATCTTTTATTCAACTAATAATATTCATTGATTATTTGCATATCTTCATAATTACAAAATTGTATAAATGTTTTTATTTTTAAAGTGCGATCTATTTTAACAGGGATATACATTATAATTATAAATATATTAGTAAATTATAACAAATATTTACAAAGATTCACTTATTTGGAAAACTTCCACAAATACAGTATTGGCTCATAAATGATATTTGAAAAAAATTTGATGATATTATTATTTATTTTCTAAATTTCTTATTTTAATATTTTTTTTTTATTTTATTTTCTGAATTTCAAAAGATATATTAAACGACTTCCTCCGTAGAGAGGTTAAAAAATAGAATTATAGATATCTAAAATTATAGTTAGACATTAATTGTCACCTTTTGGAATTCAGCCAGCGCGTGGATGCAAAATAAAACTGTAAAAATAACTCCACAATATTATTTCAATTAAATAGTTTTTGGCAAACTCACTTTTCCAAAATGCAATTTAAATAAGATTATTTAAATATAATTTAAGTTATTGAAAATATTGAAATGAAATAACCTGCGTAAAATTTCAAATTCATTTGAAATGATTTCAATTTTTTTCTTTGGATTTTTCCCACTTTTTACACGCTTTATATTAGCTTCACTTGTATGTATCTATGTATGTATTTATTTATCTACGTATCCATGTGACTTTTGTTGTGTTAAATTCAGCAAGCATTTCTCTATAAAAATAATTGTTTACCAATTCAATTTAAATTATTTAAATATGGAGAAAGAATGAAAATGATCGAATTGGAATAATTATCGGAAAAGAGGTTTTTTTATTTAATTAGTTTTTTCCTCTTATTAAAAACAAGGGCTAAAAGATGATCAAGGAAATTCGATGGTGGAGAAGTAATCTCCGGAGTCGAAGCTCAAAAAACAATGTATGCATAAATTCATATAAAATAAAGGGTTTAATAATAATAAATTTATTATTTAAATATATGCATTTTATACTGTTAAATTCTGCAAACTTTTCTCTATGAAAATAATAAAGCTAAAAAGTAAAAAAATAAATTATATTAAAAAAAAAATTAAAAAACACGCTTCTAAAAAGTACAAAATAATGTAATAAACATAAAGTCAAAAAGCGTGGGGCACTTTGTTCAAATTAATTAAAAGTATAAGCTTCTTTGCCTCAAACTTTTTGACTTTATGTTTATTCGAGAGGTGAACTGCGATTGGAATTAGGTGTACACCGTCTTTGGAATTATGTGGAATTATTTTGGAATTCATTAGATAATGCCCCTTTATCTATTTTCTTCTACTTGGAAATGAAAGTGGAAGTGGAAGTAGGTGTACACGATATTAGGTCGCGGTTTACCCCTCGTGTTTATTGCATTATTTTATACTTTTTAGAAGCGTGTTTTTTAGTTTTTTAAAATATAATTTATTTATAATGATATTGATACAAGAAGATAAAACCTTTCTAGTCCAGAATGGACCATTGTATCGTGAAAAGGAGAAGAAATTTCAATGATGGTTCGGAGTTGAAGGTACCTGTGGTTGGGTGTCTTGAAAGAGTTAAGGATATACACAAATTTTATTTTATCCAAGAAAATTCAAATGATAGTTTTAACTCTGGTTAAAACTTTTGAATTTATTCTCCTAAGCTCCTAAATATTGGCAACCAGTAACACTAGCTGTGGTTTCAGGAACTCGGCTATGATCGGTGAGAACAACCTCCAAGGGGCCATGCGATGAGTAACGGCAACGACAAACCGTTTCTTATGGCAAAATAACCGTAATTAAATATATTTCATATGTTTAATCAAGAATTATGTTTTTTATTTTTTTATTTTTTGAAGTACCTATTTGTTTTAATAAAAAAAATTCTTACTAAATATTTTGCTTTGAGGATTGACCACCTCCCCCATAAAAATTTTCTGGCTACGCCACTGCCTACTTCCACTTTCATTTCCAAGTAGAAGACAATAGATAAAGGGGCATTAACTAATCAATTCCAAAATAATTCCACATAATTCCAAACACTTGTACACGTAATTGCAATCGCGCCTCACCCCTCGTTGTATATAGTACATATATTTAAGTACTCTTATGTTTATTTGCATCAAGTATAGAACAACCTCCTTAAAATCTCTTTATAAATGTTTTACGGTCGGTAAAAAATGTAATCTCAAAATTTAAGTAAATATTTGTAATTCAAAAAATTTGATTTCTTTTCAACATTTCACCATATATTTTGAAAATTTCACAATTTTTTTCGTTTTTTTTTTTGTTTACTTAATTTTAAAATATTCCGTTAACTTTTTACTTTACCTTACAGGGTATAGTCAAGTATTGTAATCGTGCATGAAAAAAGTGTTTTTTTTTCTTCATTTTTTCGAATTATCTCAAAAACGGCTGAAACTATTTAGATTAACAAAATTGGGCGAAACCATGGCATTTTGGTCTACAAAAAAGCCCTAATAAGAGAACATCGAAAAAATTATACTATTTTTTGAGATAATAATTGTTTTGTCAAAATGTCTGGTAGTCTGGTTGTTAGTCTGTTATTCTGTTAGTCTGTGTGTTAACAAATTTTTGTGGACAGGCTAGCTCAAAAACTAGTGTGAATATCGAAACCAAATTTCAAACCTAGTTTTGAACCATTGAGATTAAGAGCTGATTAGATTTTGGTGCATATCGACTCAAAATTAAGGGGGGTGGAGAGGTGGGTTAAAAATTAAAAATCTATGCCATTTGAGTAAACTCAACCAAATTTTGTATACATAATCAGTGGGACCCCAGAAGTCTAAAAATGCAAAAACTAACCGCCCAAAATGGGGGGGGGGGATGTATGGTCAAAAAATGAAAATCTAGGCTCTTGTACCAAACTCAACCAAACTTTGTATACATAATCAGTGGGCCCACAGTAATCTAAAAATGCAAAATCTAACCGCCCAAAATGGGGGGGGGTGTAGGGTCAAAAAATGAAAATATAGGCCCTTGTACCAAACTCAACCAAATTTTGTATACATAATCAGTGGGGCCACAATAATCTAAAAGTTCAAAAACTAACCACCCAAAATGGGGGGGGGGGGGGTTGTAAGGCTCAAAAAATGAAAATATAGGCTCTTGTACCAAACTCAACCAAATTTTGTACACATAATCAGTGGGCCCCAGGAGTCTAAAATTGGGAAAACTAACCCCCCTCCCCTACATGATTATAAATAATTTTATTAAACATTAAATATAAGTGAGGAGCCAGGTTGTATGGTAAAGTCATGTGGATGGCCACATCAGATTCTATACTAACCTCTGAATTCTATAACTAAATTCTACCAATGTCAATTATTTTACAAAAAGAAAATTGTATTCGATATTTTAAATTAGACAATCATTTAATATTTTAAATTTGTTATCTATATTTCGTACTCAATATAACTAAAAGTCGAACTGTAACTAAAAATATATTGGATTGCATGTTAACGGAATCGAAAGGAATGTTCTCTCTTTCTGTCCCAGTGGAATTCTATTTGTTGCTTCTATATGCGATTCTCCTCCCTGTGTTATATTTTTACGCTTTTTTTATATTCCCGTCTTTTATTGCCTGGTATTATTCGAATAGAATAGCCATCAATTGGTAAACTGTCGAGTGTGAATTGTGCCAATGTCCACCAGGGGATTTCCAGTCCATAGAGATATCATCGCAGAAGGAAAACAATCAACAAGCTAGAATAATACCAATGGGGTGAATTAGAAATATTTAGCTGAGTAAACTTTTACACATCGTCAGTTGAACAACAACAACAACAAATTTAGCCACAAGAGAGAAATGTCTTGGAAGAAAATAATAAAAGAAAATTGAATTTTTATTCTAATACAATTTTCTTTATCTCATTAGAGAAATGTATTTGTGTTAATCCACAAGCATGGTACATTTTACCAATGAACTTGTTTTTCATTTATCTTAATAGTCTAAAATTTTAAAGCTGGCTTTATATAAATAAATGAGAGAACAAGGAAAACTTTTTCAACACTCGATACGCTTTTTACTTTACCATATAGGGTATGGTCAAATATTGTAATCGTTCATGAAAAAAGTGTTTTTTTCCTTCTTTTTTTCGAAATATCTCAAAAACGGCTGAAACTATTTCGATTAAAAAAATTGAGCAAAACCATAGTATTTCGCTCTACAAAAAAGCTTTAATAAGTGAACATCCTAAAAATTATATTTTTCGAGATAATAATTGTTTTGTCAAAATGTCTGTTAGTCTGTCTGTTATTTAGTCTGTGCGTTACAAAATTTTTGTGGACGAGCTAGCTCAAAAACTAGTTTGAATATCAAAACCAAATTTCACACGTAGTTTTCGTCCATTGAGATTAAGAGCTGATTAGATTTTGGTGCATATCGACCCAAAATTAAGGGGGTTGAGGGGTTAAATATTAAAAATCTAGGGCATTTGAGCAAACTCAACCAAATTTTGTATACATAATCAGTGAGACCCCAGAAGTCTAAAAATGCAAAAACTAACCCCCCCGAAATGGGGGGAGGGTTCAAAAAATGAAAATCTTGGCTATTTACCAAACTCAACCAAATTTTGTATACATAATCAGTAGACCCCAGAAGTATGAAAATTAAAAAACTAACCCCCCCCTACATGATTATAAAAAATTTTAGGGGCCAGGTTGTATGGTAAAGTCAAGTGGATGGCCACATCAGAACACGTCAGCTTATTTTTACTTACATTGTCTTAAAATATCGATAAAATTTTTTTTGCATTTTTAAACCGGAAGTTCTGAAGGTAGAAAGCCCAAAATTTAATCAGTTCTCTGCAATGAAAATAAAATATTTTATTATGTTACAAGAACGAACTCTTTACGAGATTTTGTTCTTGAGTTAACGCGTTTTTCAGAATACAGGTAAAAAGAATTTTTAAGCCCAATGAACTCGAACATATTTTTATTTTTTGTGAATTCAAAACACCCGGGAGGCTGAACATATCCTGTCAAAAAATTCTGTATATCTATTAATCTAAGAGTTTAAAAAAGTGGTTCAAGTACATGTTCAAGTCAATAAAATTTCCTAGAGAATGAGATAGAAATCAAGTTACTAGGATGAGTGGTTTTTCATTTTACGAAGGAAAATCTGCAATTTTTTTAAAGTAAAAAATTACAGTTTTTCAAAAATTCAACCTCATTACTGCACGGGTTACCATTATCCAATTAAGATAAAACATTATTTAAATTGTAGCAAATTTAATCTAGTTTAAAAATGTATTGAATGATCTTTGTCGAAAACGTGCTCTTTCATGGTCAAAATGGGAAAAAATCGAAAAAAGTGTTAGTTTTTGGGATATTTTAAAATATCGAACTACTTATCCATTTTTTTAATCGACGAGAAATATTATCCTCTTTAATTTACTATAGGACGGTTATTTACAAAATATGGACCGTTTTCGAGTATAAGCGAAAAACTGGAAAAAGTCCGAAAATTTCGAGGTTTTTCGGCCACGAAAAGTTGTCCATCCACACCATCGAGATCGCAAACTTAGATTTGGCCCCTCTATATATACTGGGCTAATATGTTTAATCAAGATTTATGTTCTTTTTTAATTTCTTGAAGTACCTATTTATTATAATAATCAAAAAAAATTCCCACTAAATATTTTGCTTTGAGATTGACCCCCCCCCCATGAATATTTTCTGGCTACGCCACTGGTTGCAACCCCTGGTCATGAAAGGAAATAGTCGGAAAAAAATAAAGAATGTGACATTAACTTAATTGACGTACATTTTATTAGTTAATAGTATAGTGTGTACATGTAGATGGACCCCCCTGAAAATAATCCTGCCTGCACCCATGAATATGCTAATAACAAATACATATTAATAAAAACCTTCAAATGTTCCATTTCGTTCTTAAGATTTTAAACATGTAAAAATATACTAATAATAACACCAAAAGAAAGAAAAATATAAATTGCAAGTGGGTGGATTAATTATTCTATTAATTAAAATTGATTTTTTTAAACATATTTTTTGGTCCAATACTATGTAGGTAATAATAATTAGATAACAAATTGATATCTAAATGTTCATGTTAAATTTATTTTCATTTATCTCCTACTGATAATTTTCATTTTTTTAAATAAAACTATTCTTTTATATTTTCTGTTTTAGAGAATCGAGCCCACCTAGAGAAATGCATTCAAGATAAGTGGAATTCAAAACGGGATTTTATTCATTTGAGTGGAGGAATTCGACCAGGGAAGACCCGGCTGCGATTCTTCCAAGGTAAGAGCAAATCGACTAAACTCTAATTAATCATGATACATAATTAATACATTAATTAGTATAAGTCATATTAATATTACGAAATTATATTATACCTACTCAAAACAGCCAACTCTCAGCATAAAAACTTGATCTTTTATCGAAAAAATAGTTAAATAAAAAATGCGTATTATAGGAAGGTCCCAAAGTACCAATTTTAAAGATTGTTGTACCTGGTATAGGACCCTAAAAATTTCGATGTCGTCCTTCCATTAGTACGTAAACAATTATTTTATAGCTACTATAATAGAAATTATTATTATCTAGGAAATCTAGAAAGTACTCAAAGATACTTCCATTAATTTGTATAAAATTTTAAATTAAACTTCTTTCTATGTATTGTCGTATCTACATATGTGCATTGAGGTAATAAATAATTAAAGGAATCGTAGAGAGTTGGACTTGACTTTAAATTAAATACAAAGTTTTTTATTTAAATATGTCAAACGTTTCGTTGCTAGTTCGCAACTTCTTCAGTGGCTCATTAAACTTATTTGTCTGGAGTTTTGACTAAGAGAAAAACCATTTTCAAACAGTATCCTTACAAATCACTCAACTCCCTACGATTCTTTTAATTATTACCCATGGACACGAAAAAGGAAATAGTAATAAATAATCTTGGGAGGTCCTCATTAGAACTTTTTCCTACAGGAAATATCATCTTATGCTATTCTTAACACAGTCGTTGACTCATATGTGGGTGTTCCACTCTTAACTAAGTACTATACTTAAATTAGTAACCCGAGACACGTTGAAACCATCTAGTCTTACGAACTTAGTTAATACGATAAACATCTGGCCTGGTTAGTTCTTCAGCGGCATAATTGTGATGCCTTAGTTAAACAATCAATTATATAAATTAATGGTTTTAAATCCTTAGTTTTCTTTTTGAATGAAGTTCTCCTAAGGAATTATATTATTTAATGTATTATGCATTATACGTTTATACCACAAGGTAGAGAATTCACTTCCTCTAAAACAGCGCCTCTTAAACGTTTTTCATTCGCGACCCCATTTTGACTGAGAAATTTTTTACGACCCCATATTACTTATATAGGGATTAAACCGGAGATTCCAAAACTTTTTTGTCTCGAAGACCCCTGGCCTTGTTTTTCTGTTTATGGTAGACCCTATTTTTATATCTCTCCTAAAAATTAAATTTATGAACCACTCCAAAAATCCTCAAGTGATAAAACCTTACCTCTCATTTTCAGATTTTTTTAAGAATAAAGTTTTACTTTTCAATAAATTTTAATTTATTCTAATATATATATATATATATATATATATTCTATATTATATACAGAGCTCAAATATTATACTTATTTTTATATCTCCCCTAAAAATTAAATTTATGAACCACTCCAAAAATCATGAAGTGATACAAAGGGTACTTACCTCTCATTTTCGGAATTTTTTAAGAAAATAAAGTTTTAATTTTAAGAAATTTTAATTTATTCTAATAGTATATTATATACAGAGCTCGAATATAATATTTATTTTTATATCTCTCCTAAAAATTAAATTTTTGAACCACTCCAAAAATCCTGAAGTTATACAAAGGGTCCACCCCTTACCTCTCATTTTGGAATTCTTTAAGAAAATAAAATTTTAATTTATTGTAATAGTATATTATATACAGAGCTCGAATATAATATTTATTTTTATATCTCTCCTAAAAATTAAATTGACCACTCCAAAAATCCTGAAGTGATACAAAGGTCCCCCTTACCTCTCATTTTCAGAATTTTTTAAGAAAATAAAATTTTCACCCCTTACCTCTAATTTTAGGATTTTTTAAACAACCAAAGTTTTACTTTTCAAGAAATTTTAAATTTTTCTAATAATATATTATATACAGAGCTCGAATATATTATTTATTTTAATATCTCTTCCAAAGATTAAATTTATGAACCACTCCAAATATCTGAATATAGTAGGTTTTAGTATTTTCTTTATTTAGTTTAAGTATATATATTCTATCACTATATCTGGTATAATGTTAATCTATCTCATTCACAAGTGTATGGTTTAAATCAGCGTTTCTCAAGCTTTTTTGGCCCACGGACCAGTAAAATTTGTAAAAAAAATTTGCGGACCAGTGATATTTTTTTAACAACAAAATTTTACTAGGTATTAAAGAACTACTACATAAGTTAATTCTAACATTTTTATTATCATTTACTTACAATAATATTTATATTATTAATATTCGCCCGCACTTGTAAGCATTTCGGGAATTTTTCTTCAGTGCCGTACTAATCATAAATTACATAGAATTAAAATTAGTTTAAGATATTTGTATTTCGTAATTTTATAAATTAAAATTTAGTTATTATTATTATTTTTTTTATAAGTTTTTTTAGCGGATAGAAAAATTATCCGCGGACCACTGGTGGTCCGCCGGACCAGAGGTTGAGAATAGCTGGTTTAAATAATTTGGAAGATTTCTGTGATATGATGCTGGTCAAATTAATTTGTAACTAAATGTAGCAAACGTGCCTGGATAGGATTTAATTTGATTTATTTTAAATTTAATAAATGTCAGCAAACAATAATTTATTTCCCATCGAAAGATTTCTTTACTCGAGCGAGAAATCGAAAATTCCAAAATTGAAATATTTTCTGAGAGGTGTGCAAATATTATATATTGTATATTTATAATAAATCGAGTTTCTTCTTTTACTTCTGCATTGTGGACTGGGAATCGGTACAAGTGTAGAATTCCGCCCGCGCAGCATTTGGGGCTGACGGGGTACTTGAACCAGCCCTCTTGACCTTTAGGCCCTTCGCCAATCACGTCAACGGGTTCACTGAATAAATAAAAATTCCACACCTTCACATGACACTTGTTCAAAAGCCTGGCTGATTAAAACCACATCATTTGAAGGCTACTTAGGCCAATCAAATCGTGACAGAAATCGGTTGTTGACCAGTGACCTTTTTTGTTATGCAAAAGTCAGGTTTTGTAAAATTTTAATATCGGATATAAAACATTTAGCAAAAAATAAAACAATGAAAAAAATACAATAAAATTGTGAAGGAGATATCGAAGTAATTTTGAATTTATAAAGAATGTTAGTGAACTATTTTTGGGGTTTGGCCACCCATGATATAAAAATTAAAATAAATAGTCCTTTCATAGACACCGAAACCGGGGTTGGGGGGGGGGGCTCTGACCCTATCCATGACGATGTCGTCTGCTTTTTTGCTTTTTTGTCAAGATCAAAAAAATTAAAAAAATTAATTGACACGTTCTGATGTGGCCATCCGCTTGACTTTACCATACACTTCTGGTTGAGTTTGGTACAAGGGCCTAGATTTTCATTCTTCGCCCCCCCCCCCACCTAATTTTGGAACCAGAAAAAAAATATTTTCCTTATTATAGGTACATTTTATAGTATATTTCATTTTTCTTGTTTCTTTTGTTTGAAAATATTATAATTTTAAATTTTAAACCAGCCCTCCCCCATTAATTTTGTGTCGATATGCACCAAAATATGATCAGCTCTTAATCTCAATGGACCAAAACTACGTGTGAAATTATGTTTTGACATTCACTCTAGTTTTTGTGCTAGCTCGTCCACAAAAATTTGGTAACGCATAGTTATTATCTCAAAAAATATAATTTTTTCGATTTTCACTTATTAGAGTTTTTTTGTAGACCGAAATACCAAGGTTTCGCCCAATTTTTTTAATCAAAATAGTTTAAGCCGTTTTTGAGATATTTCCAAAAAAAACAACACTTTTTTCATGCACGATTACATTACTTGACCATACCCTGTATGGTAAAGTAATACATATGTTAAATATTAATATATAATATTATCTAAAATAACATTTAAAAATAAATGCATTTTCATTAAAGTTTTTCAATTCTACTTGTTGTTACCTTTTAATAAAAATTGGTCATCCTTTTTTTCTTAGCCCCCCCCTAAAAAATAAATTAAAACTCTATGAATCCTTTAATCTTGAAACTGAGGCTTGTTTAATCTCTACTAAAAACTTCTTTACACTTTACGCTTTAAGGGTAGATAACTGGCCGAGCTCGGACAGTATCATTTGGCCTATCAGTTAAATATTCTTATCTTTAAACTAGATAACTAGAGGAATAACCTTAGTGCATTCCATTTTTGATATCTTGACTATTCTTTCATGGAAAAAAGAAATCAAGTATTAGCAACACTGATTTTGTTACAAATATTTCTAGACTATTATATATATAATAATTTCATTTACCAACCCCCCCCCCACCTCCTTATGAATTTTGAACTTATCAATCATCACCTTTTACCATAAATATGAGATTCTTCTAATATAAATATAAGCTTTCTTCGATTTTTCTTTGAATATTTTATTATTTTAAATTATTTTTGAACCACCCCCCTCTCCCATCTTTTCTGATTAGTAGGGATATGTGAAAGTCGAGTGGTGTGCTTTAAACACGGTTAAATAATTAAAGTGATAAGTGAGAATAGTATGACGTACTAATTTAAGCCGATTAAGATTATCTCGGAAGATTAAGTTAAGAATAGCTTGCACTAATTGCTTTTGATGGGTATGTAATGGGGGGGATAGGGACAGTAAAGGGGGTATATAAGGGGAGATAGGGACAGTCAAGAAGAGTATATAAGAGGGAGGGAGATAGGGAGATTTAGCAGTGTATCACAAGCAGTGGCGGATGAAACATCGACTGGGAATAATACAATATGGTCTCTCAATCTTCATCCACACTCTTAGCTGACATCACCCCTCACTAATAAACAAACCTTCACCCCTTATATTAATTTTATACATGGAATTGCGGAACCCTTTAAATATAATTTTTTCTTTCAACTTACATAAGTAGAAATTGTGTGTGAGGGTGTGTGAATGTGTGTTTGTAGTGAAAGTAATTATATTTTGAGGTTTCAATAACTCAATTAATAATGTTGATATTTTGACGAAAAATTAAATATCTCATATTTTAGTGCTAGGGAGTTCGTCATTAATAAATATAAGTGCTCTAGGGTTCCTCGCTCTACAAAAGGTTGAGAAACACTGGATTGGATATGTTACATATATTAATATAACTATTTCAATTATTTTTAGAGACCTTTGGAGGACAATTTAGAAGCTTGTTCTTGCTTAGAAAAATGTAAAATAACAATATATATTATAGTAGTAATTTGAAAATCATTAAAATTTAGACATCTTACTCGCAGCTAAACTAAGATTCATGGAAATACACATGCCTTTATAAAACTTATATTTTAATTGAAAGGATTTTGTTTTGCCAAGAGTAACAGAGCTAAGTTTACTATTTCAGAAACCATTAAAAGCTTATTTTGTTTATTTTCGCACATATTCTAACCTTATCCCTGCGATGGTTGTTTTTTCTTAAAGCACAAAATTTCATAAAATGTATATTAAAGATGATTGTAAAATAAAATAAAAAAAAATGTATTTATTATCTGCTCTTAAATATTTGATAGTACCTATATTTTGAATACTTCCAAGCCAATACTTTGATCTTAAAAGTAGATTCGACAAAAAAGGATATTTTGATAAAAATGAATTCCATGGAATTAATATAGCTTCCCTTGCAAGGATAATATAATGGCTCCATAAAAAAATAATCGTCCTGAATTTTCGCTTCATTTCCTCATAAAGTTTATCTTGTATCGAAGAGAAAAGAGGCGAATACCACAAAATGACCAACAGATGCGTCGGAAACAGCCACGGAGATCTGCAAGAGATAGCGATGGTTTTTGATTAGAAGGAAATTTCTGAATAGCTACTATGAGCCGCGAATATCGCCGATAGTATTTACTAGGAATACTAATTAACTCTTGAGATTCAATCATAGATTAAACATAGCATCAACTTTTTCTTTAATGATATTGATGTGAGAAGTAGATACACCAAAAAGGTGCATCCCCTAAAGGCCTGGGTTGGTCCCTCCATCGTAAAAAGAAGAAGAGGGGATTTTATGGCCTGGGTAGGAGTTGAAGGTATCTGTGGATGCGGGTCTTAAACAGATGAAGATTATAAGTTGCGGGGAGACGGTGGCTGGAAGTGAGATGCAGTCTCTGGAGGTCATAGGGATAAAAGAGTTGGCGAAAGCCTTGGTTCGGCTTTTATCCAATTTGACAGCGAAGGGGTGCTGAGCTAGGGGGGATAATTGATTTCAGCTCGACTGAACAGACACCATGATAGTATCTGTAGTATGGGGAAAGAGCAGAAACGATTCTTCAGTGAGCCAGGGAGTCGAATGAGTTAGTTAGGGTCGGGTCTCCTATTAGTTTAATTGCTCGTTTCTGAATTGCATCCAGTGTGGCAAGAGAATGATTGGTTAGAGGCCCCTCTCCACAGATGAGACCCATATTCAAGACAGGGACAAATTTGAGCTTTATACAGTGTCATCATCATTGAGTATACAGTCCTAAGACTGGTTTGATGCAACAATCCGTCTCCACTCGACTCTGTCCCCCGCCAGCTGTTTAACCTCTCTAAATGTCTGGCATCCCATATCCCCAATTATTTGGTTGAAATATTCTAATCTGGGTCTTCCCCTTCCCCTTTTCTTTCCCACCTCCCCCTCCAAGATATCCCTAAGCAGTCCCCCATGTCTCAGTGTGTGCCCCATCATCTGACCTCTTCTCTTCTTCAGACTCTTCCACAAGGTTCTTCTTTCTCCGATTCTTCCAAGAACTTCTTCATTTGTAATTTTATCCATCCATTTGATATTCATCATTCTTCTGTAGCACCACATTTCGAAAGCCTCCAATCTCTTTCTCTCCGCTTTTTACAATTGTCCAGGTTTCACACCCGTACATGGCTATGCTCCATACATATGTCTTCAATAGCAACTTCCTGTTTGCTAAGTTGATTGAGGAGGAGCATAGTAGTTTTTGTTTTGAATTAAACCCCATTTTTGCTTGGGCAATTCTTGATTTAATTTCGTTTTTGCTCCTCCCATCCCATGTTATTTTACTTCCTAGGTAGCGGAATTCCTTAACTCCTTCTAGGTTTTCTTGGTTAATTTTGATGCATTCCTGTCTCGTTTGTTCTTTTTTTGTACATACTAGGACCTTGGTTTTATTCTTGTTTATTTTCATTTTGATTTCTTCTATTAGGATTTGGTTAATTCCATTCAAGGCGTCCTCTAATTCTTTTTTATTGCTTCCTAGAAGGGCAATGTCATCGGCAAATCTTAACATAGCGATCTTTTGACCTTGGATTTCGATACCTGTATCAATTTTGTCTTTGAATTCTTTAATCGCTTCTTCTATGTATAAGTTGAAAATCATGGGTGACAGCACACATCCTTGTCTTACACCTTTTTTTATTTTGGCTTCTCTTTGTTCAACACCAATATTTATAATTGCCGTCTGGTTTTGATATAGATTGTAGATTAGTCTTCTCTCTCTGAATTTTATTCCCGCCTGTTTTAATATTTTAAACATAATTTCCCAATTGACGTTATCGAATGCTTTTTCTAGGTCTATGAATCCGATGTAGACAGATTCTTCCCTGATAAAAGCCCTTTCTATTATTAGTCTAAGAGAGAGAATTGCTTCTCGGGTGCCTCTGTTTCTTCTAAAGCCGAACTGGTCTTCCCCCAGATTTTCTTCAACTCTTTGTTCTATTCTTCTTTGGATTATTTTGGTTAGGATTTTGGAGGCATGTGAGGTTAGGCTAATGGTCCTGAAATTTTCACATTTATCCGCGCCTGTCTTTTTGGGAAGTGTAAGAAGTTGGAAGTATAATAACTGAATAATAAACTTCTATTGATATCTATCAGTTGGTAAACAGTGCTGACTAGTTGTCAAAATAATTTAATATTCTTAAGCATCTGAATTTTGAAAAATTATCCTCGGCATGATTGATAACTGTGCAGCTTACCCGTTTGTTTTAGTTATATTATTGACCATGAGATTTCGTAGTGACAAGAACCACTTTCCAATAGTAAAATATTGTCATATACCCTAATATCTCTTTGCTATTAGATTGTTAAAATATATTTCTAGACATTTTCTTTGATTCAAAGTTTTATGAGAAATTACCATGTTTGGACGTCATATTGTATGTGTGTCTGTTTATCTGTGGCTGGATTCTGATCTGAATGATAACTAGAGAACGTAAGTTAGTAGAAAGACCATTTGGATGTCACTCAAAATGTTTGTATTTCTTAAACAAAGACAGATTTAATTTTCGACTTAGGTGAATTTTTCAAATTTTTCAAATTATGTATATTTTTTAAAATATAATGTTATTAGTGACAATATTTTCAAAGAAAACATAAGAGATTGTCATCTATTAAATTCAAGATGGAATATAGTATATTATTTTTAGTTAAATGTCGAAGTGTTATTTTCATCCCCTTTAAAATCGGTCACTAGTAGGTATTAAAATTAACAATCCGAGCTAAATGGCTACCATGGGAAACGAACCCCTCTGACATACATTATTATGTAGGTGTATTGCGCTAAATATTTCACTCAAAGATTTAATTAAATCTTCATTTGTAAAATTTCGTGGATTAGAGCAGTAGTTCTTAACATTTTTAAGCCGCGACCCAACATTTTATTTTTAATGAAAATGATGAGAGAAGGAGTTACACCAAAAAGGTGTATCCCCCAAAGGCCTGGGTTGGCCCCTCCATCGTGAAAAGAAGAAAAAGAAAGAATTTTATGGGCTGGGCGGGGGTCGAAGGTATCTGTGGATACGGGAGAAATATGTTCAAGTTGCGACCAAAAAAAACAATTTTTTTTATACCTTTTTTTAGATCATTCTTAAACAATTTTCTTCAATTTTACAATGATTACCTCTTTTTTAAGTCACTTTTACCAATTAAGATAAACAAAGGTACCTACTTTTAGATCCAAGTAAAATTTAATGAAAAAGCACATGTTTTTTATATTTTTACTTATACTAGTATTAAGTAAATTAAAATATATTTATAAACTTATTAAGATTAAATGTTAGCAAAATATTTTTTTAAAGACATTGCACGACCCATAGTTTAAGAACCACTGGTTTAGACTGATACTAAATTTAAAAACATAGACATAGCATAAACCTAGTTTAAAAAAGGTGGTTGAGTCAGGGCTGGATCTAGATATTGGTAGACCGGAAGCGGAAATGAAAATTGACTCCAAATATTTTAATATATGTATTTTTATAAATTTTGGTTTTAGCTTATATTTTGACTATTATATATAAATCAGGTAAAAAAATTAAAAGGAAGGTCGACAATAGGGATGCACATAGTTAAGGGGCCAAGGGGGCATTGCCCCCCTCCCCCCTTGAAAAATCGAGTCAATATCTCAATAACTATTTATGCTATGAGATTTAATTTTATGCCTAAAAAATCAAGAAAAGTACAGATTGAAAAAATTCAAAAAAAATTATCTTCCCATATAGCCCAGAAAATAGTTGGGGGGGGGGGGTTCAGCTTACATTAATTTGGGGAAAATATTTTTTAAGATCGGTTGCTATGGTGTGGGTATGAGAAATCAAAGTTTGCGACCTCGAAAGTCTGGGGGACAACTTTTCGCACTTTTTCCAGTTTTTCGATTATAACTCGAAACAGTTCATACTTTGTGTTAAGAGGTATAAAAGGTGTGGATAGCGGAATATCACAATGATAGATAATTTTATAGATAAAATATATAAAGCGTTTTATTGAGGTTGCACATTATTACAATAAATAGAATAGTACATGAGGAAAAGCAATATATAGCATGTTACATGGACTCGAGTAGAAAATGAAGTGAGTAATAAATTAAGTTAAGATATTGAAGGAGACAATAAAAGAGTGTGTCTTCTGCTGGAATTATAAATTTTATTTATTTATAATCGTTAGAAATTTTAAAATCATACAATAATTCACCAAAAAAATTTTTAAATCGTAAAATAGAAATTCCCGAAAGCTTTATTTTAAAATAGCTGCTAAAATATAAACTTCACGAACGCCAACTACAGTCAAAATAATAAAACAAGTATAAATGTCAATTCTTAACTTGCCCACCCTGTGTAATTTCTAACCTAACCACATGAAAAATGTTAACCTTTCATTCATAAATTAATTCCTGTGAATACATTGTAATAGACTGATGAAGAGGGCAAAGCCCTCGAAACTATAGTCTCGTTATAAATAAATAAAATTTATAATTCCAGCAGAAGACACACTCTTTTATTGTCTCCTTCAATATATAAAAATTCTGCTACTCTCGGCAAAAACTTTCAATTTAAGTTAAGATAGTCAACACCGGAGTGGCGCTGATGTCATATCGGAGGTGCCAATATTATACATATATTTTAACACTTTGTAAATAGCCGTTCTATAGTCAATTAAAGAGGATAAATTTTCGCGTCGATTAAAAAAAAGAAATGCAAAATTGGTCCCGTAGTTCGATTTTTAATGGGGATACAAATAACAACCCCCGTGATCACTTTTGAATACCCCTAAAACTCGCTCTTTTTTCGATTTTTTCCCATTTTGACCATGAAAGATCACGTTTTCAACAAAGTCGATTCTATACATTTTTAAACTAGATTAAATTTGCTACAATCTAAACAAAGTTTCATATTAATTGGATAATTAGGCATCAATGAGGTTGCATTTTTGAAAAAATTCAATTTTTTGCAAAAAATCGCAGTTTTTCATTCATAAAATGAAAAACCACTCATCCTAGAAACTTGATTTCTATCTAATTGTCTAGAAAATTTTGTTGACTGCAAGAATGTGCATACCAGTAAGAAGTGCCCCTATGGATTTCGAAAGACCCTTGCATTACCGAAGAGAGGGGAAAGTTGATCAAGTGAAAGGTTGGAGGAGTTGGTGATTATGCACCCGGGCTTTGAAGGTTTGAAGATTATAAGTGTTGGGAAAGATGGAGGCCGGGGGGGGGAGTTCCAGTTTCTTGAAGCTCATAGGGACCATCCTCATTTTATCAATTTCACTTGCTTGTAGTGATTTTTTTTTTCAAATTTTCTGGATCCACCAAAAATTGCTTACTCTTTAATATGCATTAAGTAATTGTTTTTGTTCCTATTTTTTATTTTTTATCTTTGAGGTTTGTTGACACTATTTAAAAAGTGTCCTATAAATATTCATTGGAGTATAAAATATATTAAAATTTAAATATGTTAAATTTGTAATCATCTATAATTTATCACCTTTTATTTATTTATTTCTATATTAGCATATTATTTTGTTATTTTTGAAAGTTCGATCCTCAGTAAAACAACAACATTCGAATTCAAATAATTAAAAAAAGTTTTAATGATATTGAAACATAAAATTTTACATTAAAATCTTGTATAATATTTTCTTCTTCTTCTTAATCTTCTCAATAGGCCTGCGCCTGTTTCTCCAAATAAAGGACGTTGTTCCATTCGATTTTTAGTCAGGGTGTACATTTAAGCCCGCTTTCCATCTTTTTTTGACCTTCCTCGGCTTCTTACACCCTGGGGACGACATTCTTTTGCTACTTTTGCCAATCGGTCCTCTCCCATACTATCTACATGGGCTGCCCATTCTCTTTTTCTAATACCGACCCAGTCGATTATATCTGGTATGCCGCTTATCTCCCTTAAATGTTCACTGCGGACTCTATCTCTTAGGGACAGTTGTATGTCGGTCGCGTAATCTCTTATTTAACTGTTGATAACAAATGTAAATCCTTAGAATTGACCTTGTGCACCTGATTGGCTGAATTCTAAGCCCGCCATTTACATCCCTTTGTCAACGGTTAAAAAGAGTTTACCAACCGACATACAACTGACCCTTAGTGTTTTCCCCTGTATAGTTCTAATTATCCTCATCTCGGTTGTTCTGAGAAGTTGTTGGGTGGAAATTGTATCTGCCCTTGTCTCTGCAGCATATGTCAACACTGGGCGCACGCTGGTCTTATAAATGCGAACTTTACTCTCTGCTGACATATCTGTTTCGCCATATTAAATTGTTCAAACAGCTGGATATTCTGGCTCCTTTAGTCACTTGAGTTTTGACTTCTTCTTTCAAATTCCTATTGCTCGATATTTCTACTGCTAAATACTTGAATTTGGAGACTTGTTCTAATATGTTATCTCCTAGTTTTATTTCACACCTTTGGTTTGCTTTACAGATAGATAGTAGGCCTTTTGTCTTCTTTAAATAGATTTCCATATTTAGTTTTACCGTCTGATCGAATTTGATTAAAATCTTTTGCAGGTTTTTCTCACTATCCGGTATTAAAACTGAGTCGTCAGCATAACATACTGACTGTATCGGTGTTCCTCTCATGTTATATCCAAGTTGCCTGGGTAAACATGATAGTATAATATTTTAAGTTTTATAAAACACATTAATCTTGCGGAAATCAAGAGGAATATCATTGGATATCAATGTTGATCTAAACTCATTTATTTCATTCATGGCTAAGTCAATTAAACTGGACATTTGTGAATAAAATCAGGCCCAAATGAGTAGCAGGAAAAGTCCTTTCGATTTCATCGCCTTGCATACAAAGAGTACCTATTAAAAATATCCATTCATGATTTATTAAAAGTTCTTAATAAAAGAAACACGATTATCAAAATGACCTAGACCTCTGAAGAGAACGATATAATTAGTATATATTATGAAATTACATTATAATAAATATTTCCGTCCTGACGGGCCGAATTACTTACTAAATTCCCTCGAAATACTTTTCTTTATTTTTTTCTTATCTTATTTGAAAATCTCTGAAACGTTATGACAAATTGTTTTAAACCATGATTTTGTTTAGTAAATATCTGTGCAAAGATATGGATTCCGATACCCAGGGTAACTCGAGAATGGAAAGTTTGTTTTAGTGTAAATGGATATATTTTTAAAACAAAAGAGGAAGTTAGATTTTGGACTTACTATGTTCAGAACATAGTGGTTAGAAATTCAGAAAATTAGAAACAAAAAAAAATGTATTTTTGATTAGTGCGGATGGCCGTAGGGGGAGGGGGGCAAGGGGGAAGTGACCCCCCTTTCAACACTCATTGCCCCCCTCTAGAGAAAAATCGAAACTCCATTATTACGAATCATAACTTATGTATTTCTCATTAAATTATTTAGTTACTACCAAAATTTGTCAATTCTATTATTTATTTGATTTATTCTATTATTATATATTATAACAGAGTGAAACCCTACAAATTCGAACTATCTGGGGCTGTAGTCCGTTCGGATTTCAACTTGTTCGGATTAGCCAAAATCAGCTTCGACAATTGAAGATAACTGATATCAAGTGAAAGATTAAGTGATATTTTATGTATTTCTATTATACTAGTAAAAAGTTAGTTGATTTCTAATCGGATTACGGAAATTGAAACCTTGTGGTTGCTAATCATCTGGCCAGTTGCCCCCTCCTAGGAAAACTCCCTAACTACGCCAATGTTAGAGAGTTATCGAATAGTTTAGCAATGAGCTGTAATTTAACCAACAAGTTCATATTAATAAACTGAACATCTCTGTGGAATTTCAAGTTTATAACTCTAAAAGTTTGTTGAAAAAATATTGCCAAACTGAATGTAGCCTTTACTTTGTATTTTTTGATTTTTGGTGGGCCAATTTGAAAGAGGAGATATTGTTAGATGATTTCAAAGAAGCGGAGATTTTAACTGAAATTTATCAAATACGCTCACTATTTTGTTTTATGACCAATTGAAATTGTTATAGTTGAATGTCCGAAATCAATATTTTATCCCTTAAAACTTCGCAAGGCTCTAGATAAAGTAAAAAGAGAAAATGGAGGAATTGCTACGTTTTCGGTTTTTATCTTGCGTTATTATTTATTTACATTTATATTATTTATATATTTATTTTTTATTTCCTTTATTATTGACAACTTGTTAAAAAAATCCGTGCAACCAGCTATCATTTAATATTTATCGAGTGGAAATGAGAAACCTATTTTATGATAGTTCGAATTCAAATCCTAATTGATTTTCAATTTATATTCAGAATATCTAATTTTCCAAAAGTGTTGGGAGATAATTTATGATCCTAGGCGATGTTGCAAATTAATCTTAACCATATGGGTCCAGACTAAGTGGTCGTATATTTAGGATAATAAGGATATTAAAACTTTTCACATCAATAAAATGTGGAATTTTTTTTTATTTTATATTTTTAAAACATTATTTAAATGTAATTCGTTTTATTTTTTATTTATTTTTTCTCTAAAAGAAATTAAAAGTGTTGAAGTAATAAAAAATGTGTTTTTGTCACTGTAACGTTATCATGCAAATAAATTTTACGAATTCATTTGAATTGGTAAACTTTTTTCTACTTTATAGTGAGTTAAATCTCTCGTTCGTTCATATTACTTTCTACCTGTTGCTTTTGCTATGGTGTCAAACGTTGATCCTTCTATCAGACTCGGAATCACAAAGCTTAGCTTGGGGGTACTCTTAGAGTTAGGGCAAGTTTCATCAACCATAATTAATTTTCATTTAATTGGGTTTAAGTTAATCTCGAAATTATAATCCTAATTATTTTATGTGCGATTCACCCGTATGAATTTCTTAAAAATTGAACCCAATTAAGTTAATGGAGGGATTTTGAAATTTTCTACAGAATATATCAAATTAGAGATAAAACTCAGAGAGAAATTAATTCAGGGAAAGAATCTCAATGTTCTCTCATTATGAATTTTAGATAATAACTTTAATTTTAATATTTTTAAATTATTTTTAATTAACCTAGGTATCAACCAAAGTGGGATCCACCGGGTTCAATAAAACTCCCAGAATAAGGCGTTGGCTAAATTTTACTGGGTCATTCTCACTTATTAGGAATTATACTAATATTACAATACGCACATTTGATCGAACCTAGTTTTGTCAACAATGAGAATTTTAGATTCAGGTAGTTTATGTCGTGCTTGCGCCCAAGGTTCAGTTTCATCTCTGAACTGCATTGGGTTGATGGAGGTATCAGCCAAAGTGGGATCCACCGGGTTCAATAAAACTCGCAGAATAAGACGTTTCGGCCTAAATTTTATTGGGTCATCTTCAGTTATTAGGAATTAAGCACATATTACAATATGCACATGTGATCGAAACTAGTTTTGTCAACAATAATAATTTTAGATTCATGTAGTTTATGTCGTACTTTCGCCCAAGGTTCAGTTTCATATCTGAACTTTGGGCGAAAGCACGACATAAACTACATGAAGCTAAAAATATTATTGTTGACAAAACTAGGTTCGATCACATGTGCATATTGTAATATATAGGACATAGGCTTCAGGTCTCAGAGAATTATGCTGTCAAACTTATATTCTGCAGGTACCTTAGAACTAACACCAGCATTATATAATGAATTGAGGCTATTGCAGTTCAGAGAACTAATTAAACTGGATTCACTGATATTGATTTTCAAAATTAAGAATAACTTGATAGGTACTGGGTTAAGTTACCATTTAACTATGATATACATGAGCACAACACCATAACTAATCAGCACTATCATGTGTTATCAAGTGAGTGTGGGTCAAAACAGGATCTCCCACACTGCTGTGATATGGTTTAATGAACTGCCTGAAAGCTTAAAAAGATATAAGAACTCTGAGTAATTTTAAAGAACATGTTAAGTGGTATTTATAGAGCAAGAGATTGTGATTGCACACATGTATGATATTTGTTATGTCTGTTGTAGATTCTTTGTGATATTTTTGGGTTGAATAATAAATTTAAAACAAAAATTATGTATAATGTATATAATTACCAATAAATGAGAATGACCCAATAAAATTTAGGCCAAAACATCTTATTCTGAGAGTTTTATTCAACCCGGTGCATCCCAGTTTGGCTGATATCTCCTTAAACCCACTGCAATTTCATCACAGCCACGATTTCCGACAATATTTTTAATTAAATACATTTCTTTTTATAAAGAAAAGTTTGGTCTGAAGCCACCTAGATTCCATATTTTTATTGACAAAATCTCATCAAAATTTACGAAGTTTCGACTGGAGTTGTTTTCCAATACTGTGGTGGAAGTCTTTCGATAAATTAAGGACTTTTTCAATAATTTTTCATATTCGCAATTGGCATTTGGCAACTTGAAAATGCCCTCACGCTTTCAAAAGACTTTCTCCATAGCACTTGAAAACACTCAATAAACAACTCAACCATCAATGGATAAAATCTACAATTTTTGAAAAAAACTAAACAAAATAAAAAATAATACATTTAAAAATATTATTTCTAAAAAATGTAAAATTTAATCTACTGAATCGGCGTTGTTATTTATGATTTTTATCGTATTTCAAAGCGATTGTATTCACTATTTCAGCCCCTTGTGATTTCAACCCGAGTGCCAAAAATCAATCCGGGCCAATCAGCTACTAATATATTATATTTATATTCCACTTGGCGGGCTTATTTTTATAGTATTATTTTCTTTCTTTTGTCCTCTGATTAGCAGAAGAGCTTTTTATGCTGAAATATCTTAATAATAATTAAACATAAGGCTATATATCAGGGGTTCCCAAACTTTTTCGAGTCGCGGCGCCTTTTTACACTCTTTATATTAGCTTCACCTGTATGTATGTATCTATGTATTTATGTATCAATGTGACTTTTGTTCTATTAAATCCCACAACATTCTCTATAAAAATAATTTTTTACCTACTCAATTTAAATGAAATTATATAAAAATAATAAAAAATTATATTTTAAAAAACTAAAAAAACACGCTTCTATAAAGTACAAAATAATGTAATTCTTAATCAAAAAGTGTGGGACGTAGAAACGTATTTTTAATTAATCTCGACAAAGTGCCCCACGATTTTTGATTAACTATACATTATTTTCTACTTTTATAAAAACATGTTTTTTGTTTTTTTTTGTTTTTTAAATATACATATTTTTTTTTTTTTTTTTTTTTTTTTTTTTTTTTATAGTCTTAATTATTTTTATAGAGAAAAGTTTGCGGAATTTAACAGAATGAAATGTAATTATTTTTATTATTTTTATATAATTTCATTTAAATTGCGTAGGTAAACAATATTTTTATAGAGAAATGTTTGCGGAATTTAACAGAACAAAAGTCACATTGATATATAGATAAATACATACATACAGGTGGGTGGGGTCGTAACTAATTAGCTTTTCTTCCTAGTTTGAGGGTACCTATACCTAACGGTCGTTCCGTAGGGGAATGGGGTGACGATAAGAGAGGAGGTGGTTTTAGTGGGTAGGAATCCCACACTCTGCTAGGTACGGACCCGGCAGTGTCTTTTTTGTGAAGATTTCCACCTACCTACGAAGAAAAAAAAACAGCTGAAGCTAATATAAAACGTGTAATAAATACATTTCATTCTCTTAAATTCCTCAAACTTTTCTCTATAAAAATAATTAAGACTAAAAAGTAAAAAAATAAATTATATTTTAAAAAAACAAAAAAACACGCTTTTATAAAGTACAAAATAATCTAATACTTAATCAAAAAGCGTGGGACACTTTGTCGAAATTAATTAAAAGTACATGTTTCTGCGCCCCACACTTTTTGATTATTTTGTACTTTTTAGAAGCGTGTTTTTAGTTTTTCTAAAATATAATTTGTTCAATTAAAATTGTTCCATGGCGACCTACCCTAATATAAGTAAAAGTAGGTCTAATAGTAAGTAAGAAATAAAAATAAATAATATATAAATTTTTAGTTTTTCACTTTGTTTTTTGTCTAGTTAGGCAAATGTCTTCCTTCAATTAATAATAAAGCGTCGCGGCGCACTTCGTAGAAGAGGCCGCGGCGCACATTTTGTGAACCCCTGATATATATCATTAAAAAAATTGTTATTTTTTTATAAGAAAAAGTTTAATTGATTTTTTCCATATTTTCTCACCTTTTCATTTTTTTCTTGTAATTAGTAAAATAACGAAAAGCCCTTACTGCGAACAGATCTTAATTAACGTCCTTATCTGTTTCATTAGTTTGAAATATTTCCTTATTCAATTGTAAGTTAATCAACTGATAAGGGGCCTTCTTTAGAATTTGCAAATTATCCATCCCTCGACTATCTATCGTTCGCATCTCTTTAATTTATTTTCATTTTTGACCTAGAAAAATTTTTAATTAGATTCTTTAATGAAGTGCCTTTGAAGGTGAATTTTCTTGAATCAGCAAATGTTTTCCTTTTCACACTTTAAAGCAAGCCATTTTGTCTTAATTGCTGCGAGTTATGAACTCTGATATTTTCAAAAAGGTAATTTAATTTTCTTATCTCTGTTTCTTTCATTGTTTTCTTATGACTTTCCAAACTTTGCTTTAATATTATTTCCTTATTTATTTTTGAACAAAAAAAAATTTGGTTTATTATTTTATTAGTAACTAGCTGCATGGCCTGCCTCCGGCGGCCCTCTTGATAACCTGAAGGCTACGCCCCCTGGACCCCCACCACCCGAAACCCACCCATCACCCCCACACCATGCACCCGCACTCCACCCCGCTACTCCCCCTGGACCCCCACCATCCGAAACCCACCCCTGCACCATGCATCTGCGCCCCACCACCCCGACACCCCTAGACCCCCACCCCCCCGCACACAACCCCCCACTACGCCCTCTGGACAACAACCCCCGCACCATACCTGCTCACCACCCCCCCCCCCAATATTCCCCCTGATTTCCCCACCCCCACCACTGCACTGTACTTTTTGGAGAGCTTCCCTGGTTGAAAAGTCACCAGCGCACATCTTGAGGAGAGTACCAAATTTCAATAATATAGCTTAAATAGACTCTGAGATATGGACCGGAGAAAATAGCTAATTTTGGCACTCACTCACTCACTGACAGGTCATCAAAACCTATAGGGTACTTCCAATCATTCCGGCATCATGAAATTTCGCCTGCTAGTAGAATTTGAGACACAAAGGAAAAATTACAAAAATCCAAACTTTCTATTATATCTTTCAACCCCTTCAAAATGGGCGGGAGTGTCAAAAATGAAATTCTAGTTCGTTTGACCAAACTCAACCAAATTTTGTATACATATTCTGTGGGCCCTCTGAAGGCTAGAAATGCAAAAACTAACCACTCATAATGAGGGGGGTCCAAAAATGAAAATTCTAGCCCGTTTAACCAAATTCAACCAAATTTTGTGGGCCCCCAGTAGGCTGGAAATGCAAAAACCAACCACCCAAAATGGGTAGGGAAGGGGGAAAAAATAAAAATTCTAGCTCTTTGGATCAATGGGTTTCCTCATAGCTTACAAAAAGAAGAGAAATCACAACCAAAACATTCTTTGAAAAAAATATTGCTTGGATATAGTGAAATCTAGTCTGCAAGCAAGTTAAATTGCCAAGAATAATTAAGTTGAGAAAATAATAGATCTCTCAACTTAATTATTTTTGGCGAATTTAACTTGGCTACACACTAGATTTCACTACTTTTTCGAACTTGGCCTGTTTTTTCACAGAATGTTTTGGTTGATATACATGTTCACACCTTCTATTAAACTATAGCAATCTGAAATGTTTTATAAATTTATTTCAAAATTAACACAGTTTTCTAAATTTTTCACTATATAAAAAGATATTCCTTAATTTTTTATTTGTTTCAATTTATTAATTCTACTAGTTTTTAATGCATTTTGAAATCAAAGGCGTATATATATGTATTTTAAAAAAGTTTTTTTAACCTACTTCAAAAAAGGAGGAGGTTCTGAATTTGACTGAATTTTTGTTTGTGTCTATGTTACCTGATTTCTTCGCCAATTGTGAACCGATTTCGATGATTTTTTTGCATTGTGTTCAGTATAGTTCCGATTAGTATCATATAAATTTCGATGGTATTGGACAATTTTTGTTATGTATGTTCAATTGTTCACCCATAACTTCTTTGTTTATGAACAAATTTTCAGTATCGGTCGGTTTCAGTATCGGTTTCCTTATCGATCAGTATAGCTCCAAGGTACTCAAGATACCTAACTATTTATTTATTTATTCATTTTGTTCATGTATGTTCAGAGAGAACTTTTTTTCACGTGGACCGATTTTGATGATTCTTTTTTTATCGGAGAGATGGTACCTTAGGGGTGGTTCCATATTAATTTGGCCAAGTTCTGATGATATGATCAATGACAAAATAATGGAAATCTACAATTCTTATGACTAAATAATCGTAATTACAATATATCGTTGACGCCCGGGCCTTAGGCCCGGCGTCACCTAGCCCTGGCGGGGAGCGTCTCGTTTTATGGTTAAAATTTATCTAGATAATAGCTGACCTGACCACGCGTTGCTGTGACTGACTATTGATTTGATCAAAAATTTAAATATATTTTAAAAATAATAAATTGAAAATGCAAATAATTATAGAATAGGTATTAAAACAGTAAATGAATTATATATTACTTGTCAAAATTGTTCCCTTAACCAAAAATAATATTGACAGTTGAAAGATTTCAAAAAGCTATTATCGGCCATCTTGTTTGTTTGCTTTTACCCCCAGAGAGGCGCTGGAGTTGTTTCCTCGAAAAAATATTTTTTTACACTTCACAGACGCGTTATCTATAAAAACACTATATATAAAAACACTCGTGTATTTGAATGGAATGTTGTGTGAAAAATTTCAAAGAAATCGATGAAGAAACTTTCGGAGATCCTTCAACGTATCACTTAAGCGTAAAAGTACATTTTTATTTAAATAAATAAAATCTTTTATAAAAAAAAACAAGATAATTATTTCATACCTTTTAGTGCATTTTATTTGAATTTTGAGTTATTATTATTTTATTTTTTGCATTTAATTTTTTTTGACTAAAAGAGAGAAAATAAAAATAATTTTTCTAAGAAAAAATAAAAACCGACTTCAAAAAATTAAATGCAACAAATAAAATACACTAAAAGGTATAAAAATAATTATTATCTTATTTAGTTACAACTAAACGACGAATATTAACATGAAATTACTTTTTGAAGTTGGTGCCAAACATATACCTTTTATGAATCGCACTCGACGGATCTTACTTAGTACGTTTGGAGGGTATGCTCGCTTATAGGTATAGTTAGTTTGGCACCGACTTCAAAAAGTAATTTCATGTTAATATTTCGTCGTTTAGTTGTAACTAAATAAGATAATAATTATTTTATACCTTTTAGTGTATTTTATTTGTTGCATTTAATTTTTTGAAGTCGGTTTTTATTTTTTTCTTAAAAATTATTTTTTTATTTCGTTACTTATTGAATAAATAAAATATCCACTTTAAATAAAGAATTGTAGCTTTTGTAAGCCATATTTTTCAATTCCGGAACGTGTATTGCTATATTTAACAAGTTTGTTCCTGATTTGAATCTATTGTATAAAAGTTTCGTTTCCTTTCGTATTAAACCATTTACTCCCAGCATTGTCCCTCAGAGTCAAATGTTCTCGCTCGTTAAATTGGATGGCGGCTCATCACTGGACACCAATTGCTTAACATCAAATTGGTTAAGACCCGTGCTTGAGGCCAGGCCAAAATGGCTAATTATCCATTTATGCAGTTTACGAGGATAATACATCTTACTTTATCTTGATAATCATTTGAACAAACATCCAATTAAAACATCATTTGCATTGGAAGGCAATTTTCTGAATTTATTAAAGAACACAGAAACTTTTTAAAAATAAATTTATAATATTAACACATTCCTGAATGAATTTGCATGAACAAGAGATTTCAGCTTATAAATTTAATCTATTTAATGCATAGTTGATTTAAATATAACAAAGATAAGAGTAAATAAATATTATATTTAATATTGATTTACTATGAGTTAAGTGATACTAGGTCACTTATTTCACTTTAAAAAAGTGAAATAAGTGACCTAGTATCATAACTCATAGTAAATCAATATTAAATATAATATTTATTTACTCTTATCTTTATTAAAGATGTTTCACCTTGCACCAACACCACAATCTCTACTAATTATTAAATATAACATCCTCTTCGTTTTTAATAACAAATCAATACAAGTGTTTTTTGCTTTGTCTGAGATGTTATGTTCTTAGAGTTTATTAATAAAGTAAAGGGAGTGTAGATTCACAGGGAATGAAATAAAACTCAAAGAGGTTTATACAAACTCAATATATTTTCGATTATTAGTCCATCATCAGGAGTTTACAGATCTACACTCCCTTTACTTTATTAACTATTTGTAAACTCCTGATGATAGACTAATAATCCGAAATATATTGAGTTTGTATAAAACTCTTTGAGTTTTATTTCATTCACTGTGAAACTACACTCCCTTTAATTTATTAATTAATATCATTTCACCTAAAACCTACACCACTTTTCCTAAGTAAAATTCTTAGGGTTCCGTAGAAATGAAAATCGGAACACTATAAGTGTTTATACAATATCTGTCCATCATTTATTCATTATTATCTTAGAAACTCTATTGTAAATATGAATTAAAATTTTCTTAAAAAATGTATTAGTTATTGTTTAATTTTGGTTTAGATTTTTATACCAATGGTAAGAAGAGTTTCTTAATTATATTTAAATACTAACTGCAAGGCCCGCCTTCGGCGGCCCTCTTGCTAGCCAGGAGGCACGCCCCCTGGACCCCAGCCCTCGGGAAACCCCCCCCCCACTCCCACCCAGCACCCCCGCACCATGACCCCCCCCCCCACCACACACACACACCACCACCACCCCAACACTCCATTATCTACCCTAACTCACTACCCCCCAGCACCCCCACTCCGCACCCGTTCCCAACCCCCGCCCCCACACCACAACCCGCTCCACACCCACCTCGGATCCCGCACCCCATCTACTCCGTGCCCTCCAACCCTGCGCACCACACCCCTGGACCCCACCCCCGCCATGCCCCTGAACTCCACCCCACCCCACCCCCTTCAACCCCACCCTACTCCGCCTCACTCCTCACCCCACCCCCCTTGCACCCCACACCCAGTTTTTGCATTTCTAGCCTTCTAGTGACCCACAGATTATGTATACAAAATTTGGTTGAGTTTGGTCCAAGAGCAAGTTTTTTCATTTTTTCCCCCCCCCCCCCCCATTTTGGGTGGTTAGTTTTTTTATTTCTAGCTCCCTAGAGGCCTACAGATTATGTATACAAAATTTGGTTGAGTTTGCTCCAAGGGCAAGAATTTATATATTTTTCTCCTTCCCCCTCTTTTTGGGTGAGTTTTTGGGGGGAATTTTTTTAAACAAAAGTTGTCAGAAATCACATCACCTACAACTTTGCTCATTATAAAATTTCCCGTAGAGTTAATAGTTTAAGAGTTATTTGATAATTTTCATTCGTGCACCCCCCAAACCCCCTTTTGGGGTCAAAATATCAAAACGTTATATAGCTAAAAACGTAAGCTAGAAGACCTCTGATAGAAATATGAAATTTCATAATAATCCCTTCAGCCGTTTTGACGTGAATCGTGAGCAACTTTTCGCGGAAACCACTGAAACAGACAGACAGACAGACAGACGCACAGACAGGAATTTTGTTGAGGGTGTTTTCGTTCATAACTTTGCTTGAAACGTGTACAACCAAAATTTGGCGTGATTTTGACCAATGTACAGACAAAACCTTAATTTTATATATATAGATGTATTTAAATTTTCCGATATTCCTTATAGTGCAATGTATAAGAGTCTGAAAACTCTCTTTTGGAATTGAATATCACCGGAACTATATTGTTCATAAATTTCGTTTTGGCACCAATCGATGCAGAAGTATTTAAATAATAATCTGGATAAATTTCAAAAAAATCCAAAAAAAAACCCATTTGGAGAAACAACTACCTTATTCAAACCCAAGCATTAGATTTGTATTTTCATAATAAACTTTTAAGTTTAAATCATTATATCCTTATTAAACAAAAAATTTATATATAAAAAGATCATGTAATTTAAAGACGAGGAGCCTTGATCTACTCTTTAATCAAATCATTGTCCAATTTAAGATAATATGAATCTAATGTGCTGTCATCACCAAAGAGTAATAGAAGGGCTGCAAAGGTCAAATCCATAAGATCTCTATTATCTTAAAATAGTCTCGTAGTACAATAGCGTGTGAGATATTAGATTCCTAGTTGAGTTTAGACACCTTGTTCTAATTTATTTGAAAAAAAAAATATAAATAAATTAATCTAACGTATATCAAATTTCTTTTTGTTTCAGATTCAAAGCTGCCACTCACTGTTACTGAAAGGCTGAAGGATATTTTATTTAAAATCGCAGTCGTCTCGGATCGAGCAGAACAAAATTCGGTAAGTAATTTTTTTTTTTTTTTTTAATTTTTATACAAAAATTAAAATAGTAAAAATTTATCCTACTGTGCGAGCATTTGTTAAATGTTATCCCTTGACGAAGGAATTAAGAATTTATATTTTTCATTTTTCTATAATATAAAATTTTCATTAAAAAAATTTAATATTTAAAATATAGAGGGTTGGGGCATTCAATATTTTACTGTGAGGGATGCTCAGATAACCTTAGTTATCAATTGAGTAAAAGAGGTGGAAAATGTGAAATATATATAATAAATATTATTCTGAAATATTGAAAAAAAAAATTGACACCTTCTGATGTGGCCATTCACTAGTATTTGCACTTTTAGTCTTGAAGGGTCTGACTGATTATTTATACAAAATTTGGTTGATTTTGCTAAAATGGCCTAGATTTTAAATTTTTAACCCCCCCTCCTCCCCCCTTAATTTTGGATCGATATGCACCAAAACCTACTCAGCTCCTAATCTCAATTCACCAAAACTACGTTTTTTGAACCATTAATTTGGCCGGAATAAAAAATTGATCGTTCAATGACAAAAACCCCATGTTATTTAGATGAGAAACTTACATCACTGGGAGCACAGGTTATAATTGAGATAGAGACTTGAAACTTGGGGGATATTTTTTTTAATTTATTTTGAACCAGCCCTTGTCCGTGCAAAATTTTGAAAATACCCAAAATAAGGACCACCCTACTACACACCTAGTAAAAACAAAACATTTCGAAAACCCTCACAAGTTATCCAAGTGGAACCAATCGGCGTCTCCATAAACATTAATATATTATATTATATTACTAGCTTCAAGGCCCGCCTAGGGCGGGTCTTCCAGGGGGCTTCGCCCCCTGTTTTTTATAATTAACTTTGAAATAAATAAATAATATTGAAATTAATGAATGAGCTCGAATATAAAAGCCAAAAGGCTTAGTTCTTTTGAAATGGCTGAGGGTCTTACATACAATAGAAAATGGATGAGGTGAGATTCCCAAGGGTATTTTTAAGAAAAATGATTTTTAAAAAACATATTTTATTTTTAATTAAATATTTTTCATCTATATATATATAATCAAAAAGCTTGGCTGAAACTTTTTTTATTTTTTTCTACCCTATTAAAGACGGTTTTTAGAATTTTTTTAAAAATTTTCACCCAACCCAAAAGAAGTTAGGAATTTTTTGAAAAAATAGCTTTTTTAAATAACCATAACTTTTTCAAAAATTTAGTTATCATGACGTTTTTTTTAAATTTACTTTAAAAAAATAGATAGTTTTTTAAATCTTTGTTGCAGTATTAAATTCTTCTTCAACGATAATGTAGTTAGAACTATTGAGTATGAATGACACTCAAAAATCTTAATAACAGGGCCGCCAACACTTGTTATTTTTGCTAGTTTAGTTCTTTTATTGTTTGGCAAGCTATGTTGGCTAACCTGAATTTTTTTGTTTTTCCTGAATTTTCCAATTTTTCGGGCAACTTTTCCAATTTTTTTTTACGTATTAACCTGAATTGGACTATTACGAACATTAAAAAAAAAATAGCCAAATCGGTCCAGCCATTTGAGAGATCTGCGCTCACGAAGAAACGGAAATTCATTTTTATTATATAGATATGGGCGAAAATCAAATCTTCATGTTGTACTGAATTAATAATTGCATTAACCCCTCTCGCTATCTGTAGTCATAAAGTTATCGAATTGATAACAATCTGCAACAAACTGTACAATTAATAATACCTATGTACTTATTGAAATAATAAGGGAAACAGATAACTTGGATAGTTAACTATTTAGTTGTTATTGATGGGCTGCGAATTCACTGTCACTATAGAGTAGAATGAAATGAAAACAAAACACAATTCGTGCGAATTAACAATTTGATGATACTCGTAGAGAGAGATCTCTCGTTGCTAATGAAAAGATAATATTGTTTCAATTGAATTTTTTATCTGAAACTCCATATAAATAAGTAAGATTAGAAATATGAATGCATTTTTACTTTCACATTTCTATTCATAGAATATAATGTGGAAGTATTACGATGCCCTTTCTGGGTCCTGACTCTGAGAGCTTGTATCTCAGAGATGAAAAAATTTAATTTCATTTTGTAACTTCTAAATGGAAGGAATCGATAGCCTTAATAGTTGCCAACCGGATTTAGGACATCAATCCAGAAATTGGGGTCCCCTGGGGCCAAAAAGGGGCCAAAAATACATTGGTCAGTTCGTATGTACGTACTCGGCGGACTGAAAAGTTCGTAGGCTGACACATAAATGGCTCCACTAGTATCAAATCCATATGATTTTTAGTTAGCCCCAACCTTCAAAAGACGCGTGTATAAATTTGACAGCTGTTGCACTATTAGTATCTGAGTTATAGCATTTTTAGTGAAAGAACTTTTAGTACTTTGAAAAAATGGATAAAAAGGAATTTCGTGTGTTAATAAAGCATTGCTTTTTGGCGAAAAAAAATACTGTTGAAACCAAGGTTTGGCTTGATAAACATTATTCGGACTTTGCACCAGCAAAATCAACCGTAGAAAAGTGGTTTGCTAAATTTAAACGAGGCGAAATTGTATGACCGCTATAATCGTTGTCGCCCGCGAAGGGAACTATATTAAATAATAAAATCAAATTCTATCCAAAAATTTTTTTTCAATGCTAGCCTACGAACTTTTCAGCCCAACTGTATGTATGTACCCCCCTACGTTTCACAACCATAAGTCTCAAAGCTACGAAATTTGAAACTTAAGCTTGATATAGGATAGAAGGAGTACAGCAAGCTTTTGGTTGAAATCGGAAAACCGGAAGTGGACATTTACATGAAAGATTTTTCGTTTTTTTCCATTTTCTCAAAAACGGCTCTAACGATTTTTTTTAAAAATTAGTCTATTTATCAAGTATCATAAGGTAATAGTTGTGTCAACTTTTTAATCCGATTGTAAAAAATGAAGGGGTTGTAAATTAGGAGTGTCGTAAAATAAATATTTTAATCGTTCATATCTCGTCTTCGGAAAGTCGCAGAGCCTTGAAATTTGAAACTTAAGCTATCTAGAGGCTACAAGAAGTATAACAAGATTTTGGCTAAAATAGAAAAACCGGAAGTTGATGTTTACGTACGTAAGAATGTACCCCCCTGCGTTTCGAAACCATAAGTCTCAGAGATACTAAATTCGAAACTTAAGCTTGATATAGGCTAGAAGTTATACATCAAGCTTTTCGTTGAATCCGGAAGACCGAAAGTGGACATTTACATGAAAGATTTTTCTTTTTTTATTTGAAAAACGGTTCTCCAACGATTTTTTTAAAAAAAATAGTATATTTATCAAGTTCAAGACACTTGGAAAATACACTAATTTTTAAAAAAATCGTTAAAGCCGTTTTTGAGAAAAAAACTAAATAAAGGAAGGGGGTGTAAATTAGTAGTATCGCGATGACTTCAAATAAATGAAAATGTGAAAGTTATGTGGTGACCTCACCAAATGTTTATTTTTAAATTGAGATTTACTTAGTTACTTATAGTATTAATGTTGAGATTTTTAACATTAGTATTTTAAAATTAAACAATTTCACCAGAGATGTTTTTGATTTGAAACTTTAAGACTATACATTATATAAAGAACAAAATATTAATCTGCTTACGTTTGCAAATGACATTGCTCTTTTAGGACAAGGTCCCAACCATTTGAAAGGACCCCCCTATAATTTTTTTTTTCATTTATTATGTTCATTTTTCTTAAATATCATTGGTCTCAGTGGCTTTAATTTAATTTTTCTTCGTATTTTTCTAATCTTGAGATACAGTCCCTTTAAGTCAATGATGTATCATTGATCACTCATGTGACAGTTTTCACCGCTAATCCAGCTATAAATCTATTGTCCTGGCGTTCCCTTGGACCTAAAGGGTCAGCCTTAATCTCGAATTACCTGACAGTGGCTTATGCCATCCTTCTCTCTTTTCATACTTTTATCTTTTTCATTTTTCATAACTGATTCTTTGGTTGCTTGCCTGAATACATAAAAAATGCACCAGGCCTATCAACGGTTGTTGTGGAGATTGATAATAGTGATAATAAATTTGATACAAAGAAGGCTTTATAGATTAAGCCTCGAAAGTATTTTAACAATAGTTTTTATTCACTTGATTTACTTATACAGACGATTGATGCGCCATCTCGCAATGAATGCCATTAACTAAAATTTTATTTCATTTATTTATTTTGTTTTTTATTTTTTTATCGACGCCTCTTACTATATTATATTAATAATAATTTCGATACAAATAACGCTTTATGGATTAAACCTCGAAAGTATTTTAACAATAGATTTTATTCACTCGGTTTATTTATACAGACGATTAATGCGCCATCTCTTAATGAATGCCATTAACTAAAATTTTATTTTATTTATTTTTTAATCGGCGCCTCTTAGAAATTTTACTATTATTAAACTA